>MJUT01046280.1:4504-21365 GCA_002080005.1 Gigantidas platifrons | reverse complement strand
CACAGGGCGACGGCAGACAAAACATATAAACACAACACAGGGCGACGGCAGACAAAACATATAAACACAACACAGGGCGACAGCAGACAAAACATATAAACACAACACAGGACGACGGCAGACAAAACATATAAACACAACACAGGGCGACGGCAGACAACAAGGACCCCACCAAAAATGTGTGCAAGATACAAAAGTTGCCTTTTACATTCTTACTTTCTTTGTTCGATAGATATAATATAATCCAAAATTGCCATAAAATAAGACAATGTTTTCACATATATTTCATTCCAGTTCCACAAAAAAAAAAACATTCCAGTCGTGATGAAGTTGAGATTCGCAAGTAAGTTGTGTTCAATTCTAATTTATAAATCGCTGAATTAGGAAACATTTCAATCGTTGTAGTTCCATTCGCACGTACACATAATTATCCTCATTAGAAAATAATATTCCCTATGATGTTGAGAAATTGCATTTGTGCCAGGAGAACGACCACAAGGGTGGTTCCTTAACTGACCGTTCTGTTTTCTTACATGGAGGGGGATATATATATAAATATATAATCTATAATTGTTTTTGACACAAACTATATGCAGCTGTTCTTTATGACATCTTGCATCTTTTATTACTTTTAAAATAAAGAGCCCCGATGAAAACGTAAAAAGACATACTTCCTCCGTAACGTGATACAGCACCTCCGAAAGAGAATTGCATTGGTCGCTTTGGAAAAAAAAAATACAATAGATAATTTGCCATTAGAACCGATGAGATGTCCATATGTGTCTCGATTGTGGAGATGTGCACATTCTTTCGAAAAAAGGCAAATTAAAGCGGCTTGTAATGACGAACGGTTGGTAGGAGCGGTATTTGGAGGCCTGTTTTTATTAAAGCGGCTTGTAATGACGAACGGTTGGTAGGAGCGGTATTTGGAGGCCTGTTTTTCTTTTGTTCACTGTCTTGTCCGTTCTTTGATTTATTGTCTATTGTTACCTTTTTGGTATCGTCTGCAGTTTTTGCACTATCAAGTTTATGTTGTAGATCTGTGTTTGGTTGTTTTGTGTTCGATCATAAAGACATCGGCAGGTAAGTATTTTATGAACTTACTCTCCATGTCAGATAACATGTATAACGGTAGTCTCGGAATGACGATGGATAATGTTTTTCTTATAGTATTTTATTTATCATACATTAACAATTCTAATAATGTTATATTGGAGTAATTGATGAATTATGACAACAGTAACGGTCAAACGGTTGCGATTGTCAAGTCGTGCAATTGAAAGTAGAATGATATCGTTTTAAAGTCCGACAGTTGTATCTTTAGACATCGTTTGAATGAAATGTGTGAGGATCAGGCAAATGCATTTGGCTTAATGTTGGTTGAGATATGGATGCTTGGACACAGATACACTTTATATTTAAATTCCTATTTTATCTATTTCAAAAGAGGATGATAGTCGGGCGGTCAGACCTTCACAATTTTGACTTTAATGTACCCTCCGAACACACACATGTAACTCTCTGTATGTTATTTTTCAATGTTTCTACTTTTATTTTAATCGGGTCGTCACCAATTCGTACCGCCCGTTTTTTTTAAATATACATTTGTTTAGCGTAGGGGTATCTTCACGAAAAATAATGTCTTAGTTACAAGATCGTTAAATTGCAATGTTGACTTTATCATTAGGTAAAAACACATTGTTATGACTGTTTGAAGACTGTAGATAGTCTTTAAAATACAAAAATATTCATTTTTATCTATTTTAATCATGTAATAACATTATATAATAAGGAGATGTTTTTCATATAAATTGTGACATGTAACTAACCAATATAACAATACTGTATGAGATGAATTTTTATTTTAGTATTTTCTGAATACTTTTAAATACAATTTATCAATTTTACCCATTTAAATGTGAAGGTGTTCGATCAAACAGATACAGTTAATGAAAAATCATGTAGAATGTCCAGGCGAAAAAGTTGTAATTTTCAGGAAAATACATTAACCGTTCGCGTACCGTATTTAGTGTTCTCGTCCTATTAAGTGACCCGAACTTGCAAATTGCATATGCTTTAAAAATTGCTTAAGAAAATTTGTTTTTGTGTTTTGGTGTTCTTTAGTTGTCTAAGAGTTGATATCAAGTCATTATTTCAGCATTTCTCAACAATAAGTTGTTATACTTTGGTTATTAAATTAATCGATATTATAATAAGAAAACCGTACTGGTGATGGTGTGATTTTATTCCGAAAAATTGCCAGAGTTGTGTATTCCTGTTAAATTTGGTCCGTCGATCAAAAAGAAAGCTAGACAGTCTTTAAATTGGCTAAATTGTGTTATTTGTCAAGAACCAGGTACAAATGAAGATTTAATAAACATGCAGAGCCAGGGCAAACATTCGTTTTTAAGGGCAATGGAGACCCGGAAAGAGGATGTTTATTCAAAAGTGTTAAAAGAATTAACTTCAATGTTTGATATAAAATTGGACTCTGCTGTTGTCAAATATCATAAACCATGCTACAGAGCTTACACAAGCAAACAGAATATCAAACCTTTAATACAAAATGAAGTTTTAGGTGATAGTTATCGAGAAAGTTCCTCTTTGACTAGCTCTATAATTAAAACTGTACAGTCTGAACTACGTGTGTTTAGGTCAGACTGCAGTTCATGCATTTTTTGTAAATCTAAAACTGACCGTAAACTGCACAAAGTTGAAACAGCGGAGAGATCACAGAATATGGACGCAGCCCAGAGAACGTCCGATTTGGATCTCCAGCATCGTGTATTAGTCGGGGTGTCAGACCTTCAAAATTTTGATTTTAATATACCCTCCGAACACATATCTAAACATATATACATGTATTATGATAGCAGATATACTGGACTTTAAAATTACGTGGGTCGTCACAAAATTTTATCGCCCGATTTTATGCAAATTGAGGTCAAAGATCACTATTGTCTGCGAGTCAAAAATATTGTCAATACGATTTGCACATTACTTAATCAAATAAATAAATTACGATGTACAAAATTTAAGGTTTTTTTGTTGTTGTTTTTTGTGTGTGCATAT
This sequence comes from Gigantidas platifrons, assembly GCA_002080005.1. NCBI lineage: Eukaryota > Metazoa > Mollusca > Bivalvia > Mytilida > Modiolidae > Gigantidas > Gigantidas platifrons. Next base: position 18,293 of record MJUT01046280.1, on the reverse strand, counting down.
TTCAATATGATTTATGACGTCAAAATGTCTTTTTTTTTCGACATCAAATGTCGATTTGCTTTATTTGATTAACATATAAAAAATACCCTCTCCGAAATACCGGATATGCAAAATACATTTTTAACCAGGTTTTTTTTTGAAAGCTCGATCCCGAGTGGTCTATACAACGTCAGTGTAGCACATATTCAGCTATGTGTATTATGTAAACCTATCAACTCTACATATAATAGATTACATATCGAATGACAATGTTTTAGTGGTACCGGAAATGGGGTTTCCATTTACAGAACATAAAATTATGATATGTTAGATCAGTTACGTCATAAAGATACTGTTATTCTGATTTCATATACCAAAAAACTTAGTCCTGTCGTTAAATGACGTTTTATGGCAGTCCATAACTGTAAGCAAATTATGGCTGAATAATATATTGTTCGGATTGCAGTGTTTGCTGATATGATTGGTTGATAATTATAATGGATTAATCGATATGACTGGTCAATTGATATAATAATTGATTTGATATCATAGACAATTACAATATCATCAATGAACACTAAAGTACATGGTACTTTCAGAAACTGACTGTTATACCGCTACAAATATTCTAACTGTCATCGTCCTCAACAGTCTCAGTACGTCGTAAATGAATATTGAAGCATTGTTCTTTAGCTTGGCATGGGCACAAATCTGTACAAGCTAAGTTCTGCTCAAAACAAATACAGGCAGTAGAGCAAACAGACTTACCTTTGCATGTACATATCAGATCTTGAAGGAAGTCGGACGACATGTGCCATACAAATAGGATAGGTTGAAGTCCTAATTTTTCTTACTGCCATGCATAGGATAACGGTGAACCCTATGACTGGCTTAGCCTGCTCAGCGGTCATCCATATCTTTGTTTGCAATATTGACCTCAGAACATACTTCAAAAAAGAGGATTCACAAGGAGGAAGACGAACCAAACTACAGTCTTTACTGGTTGACAATTTGAATTCGCAAATTTATTCAAGTCACCGTAACATTTTTTGACTTGCCCTTTTGGTCATCCAGTCTGACCTTCTAAAAACGCTTGGTTCAGACGGTACATTTTTTATTATAGAGATAGTCAAAGAGGAACTTCCTCGATAACTATCATCTAAAACTTCATTTTGTAGAAAAGGTTTGAGGTTTTGTTTGCTGGTGTAAGCTCTGTAGCATGGTTTATGATATTTGACAACAGCAGAGTCCAATTTTATATCAGACATAGAAGTTAATTTTTTTAACACTTTTGAATAAACATCATCTTTCCGGGTCTCCATTGCCCTTAAAAACGAATGTTTGCCCTGGCTCTGTATGTTTATTAAATCTTCATTTGTACCTGGTTCTTGACAAATAACACAATTTTGCCAATTTAAAGACTGCCTAGCTTTCTTTTTGATCGACGGAACAAATTTAACAAGACTACACAACTCTGGCAATTTTTTCGGAATAAAATCACACCATCACCAGTACGGTTTCTTATTATAATATCGATTAATTTAATAACCAAAGTATAACAACTTATTGTTGAGAAATACTGAAATAATGACTTGATATCAACTCTTAGACAACTCAAGAACACAAAAACACAAAAACAAATTTTCTTAAGCAATTTTTAAAGCATATGCAATTTGCAAGTTCGGGTCACTTAATAGGACGAGAACACTAAATACGGTACGCGAACGGTTAATGTATTTTTCCGGAAAATTACAACTTTTTCGACTGGACATTCTACATGATTTTTCATTAACTGTGTCTGTTTGATCGAACACCTTCACATTTAAATGGGTAAAATTGATGAATTGTATTTAAAAGTATTCAGAAAATACTAAAATAAAAATTCATGTCATACATAATTGTTATATTGGTTAGTTACATGTCACAATTTATATGAAAACACCTCCTTATTATAGAATGTTATTACATGATTAAAATAGATAAACATTGTATTTTAAAGACAATCTATAGTCTTCAAACAGTCACAAAAATGTGTTTTTACCTAATGATAAAGTCAACATTGCAATTTAACGATCTTGTAAGTAAGACATTATTTTTCACGAAGATACCCCTACGCTAAACAAATGTATATTTTAAAAAATCGGGCGGTACGAATTGGTGACGACCCGATTAAAATAAAAGTAGAAACATTGAAAATAACATACAAAAAGTTTCAGGCGTGTGTTCGGTGGGTACATTAAACTCCTTAAATAAGCGACTTTTTTGGACTTGACCGTTACACTATGAGAACTGCTCGCATTCCGGTCCAGTTCCGTGCGCAAAATCAATATTAAAATATTGACTATCTCTCCGTATTAATTTAAACAGTATTATAGTAATTACCTAAATAAAAGATCGTTACAGGAATGCGATGTCTTTCATGTGAGAAGGAGACCGATTTGGCCGAGTGTTTCCGAACAGAAGCACAATGTGAAGATGGACAAGAAGTAAGTTGTATACAAAAAGGGGCGGTATTAATATGGGTACTTAGTGTCAGAAATATTTCAGCTATATTGTGTTGTTGGTGGTTATTTTCATTGTTGCCGACAACAACAGTGCAGTAGGTAACTGATAATCTAGCTCAAAAATTGTGCAGATCGACATGGGCGCGAGTTGAACTCACAAATTTGAGTGGTGATATACATCGACTGTAATCTAATAGAAAAAATCGTTATGTAGTATTATTTTTCACGATTTATTCATTACAATTTCTTCCAGACAAATGGAGACAACCTAAAAAAAAAAAACGTATCAACACTTAAAAGTCCTATAAAATGATTTGACAACCCCTCCAGTGCCGTCTCCAGGCAACCCTTATTTCTCTAAGCATGTAGAAGTTACTGTCTTTGTGAAATTTCTTAAAATTTGAGACATACATGTTTTCTAGATAAAATATGAATTATTTGAGAACCCATGGGTATAGGAATAGGAAGTAGTTACTCCGCTAGGTCATACAGACCGGGGTTCTCTCGAGAGTTCAGAATGTTAAAAGAAATAATAATTTTAAAAACAGAGGTGAGTGTATCGGAAAGTGTATTTATGAAGTGCGATATCTATCTTATTTCAGCAATGCTATCTGACAAAAATGATGCTACCGGATATGACAATTGCATTCAGAGCTGGGTGCAAAGCAGAAAAGGTAAATCGTGAAATAGGGGAATAGTTACAGAAAAATGTATATTGTTGTTATCAAGGAGTGATATTGTTTTTTAATACCGATTTAGTAAATTTCCAGCTTTATCACGGCGAGAACAAGTTACCTTGTTATTAATGATGTCAGCCAACGAAAATACGCAAACTATAGAGAATAATAGAAAAAATCACATAGGGGGCCTGGATAACCAGGTGGGTAAAGTATTTGCCTTCTTGCCACAAGCCTGACACCACTGACTTTGGTTCGGTCATGGATACCTGCTTCAAATGTTTAGGTATTCAGACACCTAGCCATTGGGGGTTTCACTGCTGGTTTTTTATACCTGTCCTGACTTTTCTCTCACATGAAGTCTGGTAGTCACGAAATAACTGGATTTTCTAACTGGACATAACTGACGATAAACATCACTAAACGAACTCGCATAAAAATCGCATTTCTGTTAAACACGAAGATATAATAATATATAGAATAGGACCAATCCGAACTCCTTAAATTCGGGGAATAAATTGAGGTGCTTGGAAATCGTCAATATGTACTGTTCCATAATATATTTTGTTAAGCATAAGATGAACCTAATTCAGCTACTATTTAATACTTAATAATAACATCAAGAAGTAAGAAGGTATGGACTCTATATATTTTTCATCGATACTGTACATACCCAACGGAAACGCTGTCAATATACAGTTGTGCTGTTCTAAAGATATATTTTGGTATAGAAACGAAATGAAAATGTCTCAAAATACTTAAAAATAGATAATCAATTCCAAAATAAAGCTTTTAAAAATGAAAATTACGAATACCGGTATCTATAAGACTTCTCGACAGTAAATTCGATGAGTTCGCGAGCATATCCATGGTGGATCAATCTAACATGCATTATGATTGATTGACTTATTTTTGGTGTTTAACGCCATTTTCAGCAATATTTTAGCTATATCATGGCGACCAGTTTTATTGGTGGAAGAAGTCGGAGAGAACCACCGACAATGGGCAAGCAACTGGTAAACTTTATCACTTGCGCCTGCGATTCGAGTGCACCTTTTTTGTAATTTACAAAGCCGAACGCGAACCCACGCCGTATTGGTGATAGGCTTGTATGAATTGTTAGGTAATCCAACTACCTAACTCATTGAGCCACCCGGGCCCTGGCACGTATTACACATGTTTCATTATAAGGGGTAATATAACTATTTGTACACAGGTGTGCTCTTACAATGAACACAGTATTGCCAATGGTAGACGACAAATGGTGTGGATTAAAGGTACCATGGAGTATGGATTGTGTCACGAGTGTTGTAAGAATGCGCCAGATAAAGATGGCATACCATGTAACGGTCATCTGTGTGGTCAACGTTAGTATTTACCAATTGATGTTTGTTTTGTTTGCTTGATGGTGATTAACGCCACTTTCAACAATATTTCAGTTATATCGTGGAGGTCAGTTTTATTGGTGGAGTAAAACGGAGGACCCGGAGAAAACCACCGACCTGTCGCAAGTCACAAACTTTATCACATAATGTTGTACTCCTCGCCCTGATTCAAACATCAGTATACAAATTGACATTTTTATAATAAATTGCAATCTGCAAATGTTAAAGGTCATATGTTTTAATTGCAGCAATGCAAACAATAAAAATAAAAACGTGAACAAATGATTATTTAGAAAGTATATAACCATTGGTAAATATTATGGTTAAAAATAACATACGGGATATATGTACACATATTCTAATACCCATATATAATAAACAATGATTTAATTTGATGTGAATACTGCAATCTGATTGGCTGATCCACGTAGAGCAACATTGGTTATACTTGATAACCTGGGTTGGTATTGTGTGACGACGTCAAATACAAATTCAAATAATCCCATGAAATAACCGTAATTAAAATCGAGGAATCATTACATTTTATTGTAACAATTAAATTATAAGGAATATGTTTAATTTTTGAACAGGTTATATCGTATAACCTGTTCAAATATATTCCTTAAATAGACCATGCCATAGTAGTAGTTATATCGTTGCGTTCACCATACGAAAGATAAGGTTCAGTAAAAACCCGAATATGTCACGCAATTTTGCGATGACGTAATATTCCTTGAAACTATATATTGTATTTTTGTTCATTTTATGCATTGAATAAGCAATATGACTTTTATTTCACGGTAACGTTTTAGTTACGTTATGAGAACAAATGCGTTTGTGCAATGTGATCTATATTGCATAGAAACATTTACTTACGTTATGAAAGAGATGATATTATGTAATATTTTAATCTGCTAGCTTACATGTACATGCATACGTCTGATATTCAATGAAATGATGATGATGTCTGCTTTGTACTAGACTAACACGCTTAGTTGGATTTTTAGTGTGCTAACTCACTGAAACAACAGTCCACGGATAGACATGTCACCCTACTCCGACACATTATCCTGATTCAATGCCAACCTTAATGCTGCGTGCATAGCGGTTAAGCATCAAATACCAATTTTATAGTCTTTGGTTTGACACGATCGGGGCTCGAAACCACGCTCTACCGCATTCGCTAATCATTACACCACCGATGCGGTTAAATATCTACTGATGTTCATTTATAGAACCTAATATTTCTACCACTCACGTTTGGTGTGCTGAGTGCGATAAGATCAGGGACCCAGCCAAATGCTCCAGATACGTCCAATGTCCAATAAATGAGGTATAGTACATTTACCACTTACATGAACTGTTACTAATTAGGAGCTACTAAAAGTCTTATTTTACTAACAAGGAGCTTGACTCTCTCCAACCACATGTTGATTTGACTATTATGGTTATGAAGATTAAACCTGCATCAAAAACTTTGTCAAAGAACTTTGACGGAATAGAAACCCATCCTATTTTTCCACAAAAAAAAAAAAAAAACTTAATGGGAATTGACCAATCAAACATCTTTTCGGAATCAAGATCTAATTCAGCCATTTTGTTTGGCCTTCAATTTCCCGACGAAAGGTAACTTGGAATAAAAACTTTGATCGTGTAAACGTGATAACTTTGACAAAGTCTTATTTGATCAAATGTTCCATAAAAAAACTTTGACCAAGTTTTTGACGAAAACTTTGATCGTGTAAACGGGCTTTAAAAAGGAAAATGAAACACACATTCTTCGTCCGCGAATTAGTTAGCTTTAATTCATTATCTCTTCTGAAGTAATAAAAATATAATTTTACCTCTATTATTTTGTATATCTTCTTGTAAATTTGTAAACCTTTTTTCATATTGTACAGGTGGGTTTATCCCTATTAATGTGTGGAGTTATGCTCTTTAATGATATATGTATTCCAGTGTGCTATTTGTACCTATTATTTTATTATAATACAGGTTTGTATACAAGAAGAAATCGTGTCTGCTGGACGACTTATTTATAACTTAGGATGTCAAAGGAAAGAGGTATGTAATTGTAAATTATATTTGATATTTAACGTAGTAAGAAAGTGAACATGTAACGTTATTTGTGTTTGTCTACGTATAGTGGTGTCCAACACATGTGTTATGTTTTTGTTTGTTTCGTTTTACTTCGTCTTGCCCTATATTTTTTATAGTTTCTCTGGATTGTTCGTTTTTATCGCCCCTTCGGTATTCTCTAACGTTTATTTAGAAGACAAATCTAAACACCAAAGGGATAACTGAAGCCGTAAGTACTGGGTAAGCTAGATCATATTTCTATATCAATGTTTATATTTCAGATATGCGACAGAGTGCTTAATGAGTATAGGTCTACTCACACCAAACGTACCCATGGTGATGTTCAAATTTGTTCTGCTTGTTGTAGTACACGAGACTGTAACCAAGGCCGATGTGATGTCATTAGGCAACGTAAGATAATATTATGAATGAAATATGGGAAAAAATTCCGAAAACAAAACCCGATTGACAACTGAAATTGATATAGCATCATATTAGTATTAAAATGAAAAAAAAAGCAAAACACATTACACGGTGTCGGATCAGGTCAAATAGTCAATAAAAAAATCTTCTAAAGAAGCACAAATATACCCCAACACACAAATACATCACATATTACTTTCCTAGTCTGGTACATGCACTTCAATAAAAGGGACGATTTGAACTTGGAAGATCTATAGCCATATTGCAATTGGAATATATTGCTTGTTTTTAAACGAATTTAGAACTGTACCGGTTTATGCGATATATTTTTTTTTTCATGTAGTAACTACATGTTTGGCAAATACGTTTATAAAGGTATTATTGGACGGGTTTGCTCTATAACAACAACCCATGAAACTAAATGAATTTGTTGAAAATAGTGTTGGAAATCAAAGTACATAGAGAAAACCAAACTGCCACATGTTGACTATCTCTCTGTACTATATAATACATGTACTAATACTAATAAAAAGATAGATATTTCTTGAATAACCATCATCAGGTAAGCTCACAATCGAAAGATCGGAAAGTCATATAATGTTATGAAATGTATAGGAGCAATAAAACAAAAGAGCCTAAAATGAAAACCAAAATCGGCTAAGCTCGCCAATGCCTGGCAAAGGAAATGCTTAGTTTTGATAATACTTACATTTTATAGGAAATGTAAATTTCATTGATAAATAACATTGTCTAACAGTTTACAGTCTTATGTTTGTACGTTGTTGTTTAGGGGGAGGACACCGAAGTACATGTACCTGGGGAAAGCGACTAATATCAAGTTATTGACACACTTTTTCACATTATGTTGTATTGAGAACCTCGCGCAATTGGAGGAAATCGAGCTGGTAATTTGAGGAATGATAGACACTGATTGCATACTAGGTTGATGTAATTCCAACTACCACACTATCACGGCCACGAAAGCCATTGTTAAATATGCAAAGGATAAACATGAAATATAGAAGTCTGTAATAAACGTTTGTTATTCCTTCTTCATGTTCATAGTTTAATCTCATATAATAAGCATAAAATAGTTCTTATAACGAATATATATATATATACTTGTGGGTGTATGTATTATCTATCCCACTTCCTTCTTAACATTGCCTTTAAAATCATGCCTTAGCGACGACTGCCATTAATTGTGCTTCTTTTCGGGTCATGAGTTCATTTTCTTACTTCAGGTTTTAGTGGGAGTTTGTATTGACAGGGCATTGTTTTGATTACCTGTCATTGAGGGTTTGTTGTATCCGGATCAGCCCTTTACTCGAATACGAGTTGGGGCATTAGAACGGTGCATTCGTCTTTTTACTTCTGTCCTATATCTATGTTTTAGTATTAACCAATTATTTTTATTCTATTGCAGACCAGTCATATTTCAGCCAGATCAATGGATAACAATATTCCTTGACATATAAAGTTAAGACTGAATAGTGTTTATTATATTTACACTTAAACACCACCACCTCCGCACCCGGAAGACCTGACGATAGCAAGTGAACCTCCTTTTCGATACACGACCTCTCCTCTGATTTTATTACCACAAAAAGGGTAGATGATAGATATGGTCTCATAGATAATGATATTTGCAACATTCAATTTCACATTGTAAATTGGTCCGTTACATAGAATAGTCTAAACATACTCAACTCAACCCTACAGTGCAGACAGTTATTATGCTCGTCTTAAATGTCATGTAGGATTTCTAATGTGTTACAGCATCCGTGGTGTATTGGTTAGCGTGCTTGCCTCGAGTGCGGTAGATCGTGGGTTCGAGCCCCGATCAGGTCAAACCAAAGACTATCATAATGATATTTGTGGCTTCTCCGCAAAGCACGCATCATCAAGGAGAAAGAACAAAGACTGGCTTGCTCAGAATCATGGTAATGTGTCCGAGTGTGGCGACATGTCTTTCCGTGGACTGTTGTTTCAGTGAGCTAACACTATAAAAATCCAACTAAGGGTGTTGGCATAGAACAAAGCGAACCTCATCATCATCTCATTGAAAATTAACTTTTCATGCCATCATATAGTTGGCGTTAAACAACAATCACAAACTCGAATGTAATATAAATATTGGGTTTGCTACATTTACAAAGGTCTTGTTTTTGAGTAAAGCGTAGCTTGCATATAAGTTCCACCCATTTTAGCATTCCGTTGTGTGTGGCGACAGCATTGGTTAACATTATTTCTTTCCTCGTGACTTCCACAATTACTCAAATTCAAAATTGTACAATTACAAAAATAAAATATATTTAAAGACTGGGTGGAGTAGTATATTGATATTATTATCAGGTAAAAATGAACAATAACCACTTTCAAAACTGTCAGCTTTAAAAAAAAACAAAAACAAAAACAATCAAATTCTTTGCCGTATTGAATAAAACATATCACCAAATCAAATCAGATTAAGATTAAAGACTGAATGTTAAAACAAACAACAATATATTATCATAACATCAACACATTCATTATCTCAACATCTCCACTTCTCCTTAACAGCATTCGAACAATCATTCCTTACAGAGACAATGATTGTTCATGGTTATCAAATATATCAGATGGAAATACATACAAGAGATTAGAACCTCACGAATAACATACATAACAAGATTAAAAACAGTTTGAAGACACCAAAGGAATAATCAGAATCTATATATCGTTGAAGTACAGGCAATACAATGGTCAAAAAGAACGAGTAAAAAAGGACAAACAACGATCTACAAAACATACACATAAAACTAAAGATCGAGTAACACGAAACCCACTAAAAACCGGGGGTGAACTCAGGTGCTCCGAAAGCAAAGAACAAAGAACAATAAGTCAAATTGGACGAATTTATATAAATATTTCTACTACATGTAGTTTCTAATATTAATTTGGGTTCTTTGTCCGATGTAAACTTTTCACAGTCTTCTGCGAAACCATATTGCCCATTGGAACCAACCTGGACAGGAATGTTTCTTTGGTGGTCCATTCCAGAATTATGTTATGGTGACCGGAAATAAAACATGACTGCGAGTGCCAATAATGTGTTCTGATTAGATGAAATTTCAAAACATTCTCCACAGAAACTGTTGGGCAGATTGGATTGTAATTGATTGAACCGTACTGTATATGAATGATCAGAATTTGCATGTTTTATTCGACTGGAAGTCTCATATTGCCTATATTGTATTTACTACATTAAAGCAGTGCACACTATTAATTGTTTTTGTAGAAATCACAGACTGTTGAAGGAAAACTATGTGTGATTTGTCCATCGCAAAGATGTATTTTTTGCGTGTATTGGAATTTAAAATGACCGGCACTAAAACTATAGACATGATTGAATCCCAACTGTAAATAATGGTCATTGGATGATTCTTTACGAGGTTGTCATTTTTATGTGAGGAGAAGGCTTGTGTCCATGTTTATCCAATAAAATACCAGTTTCCCAACAGAATGATAATTAGATGAAGGGTGCATTCTCTTATAGGCACTTGGTTATTTGTTATTTTAATATGGCGTCCTTCAAACGCTATGAGGCCAAATCCGTGGTAAAATAATATATACCTACACCCATTGTAATTTATGACGTCATCGACAATTTATAACGATATTTTACCAATTTTTTACATATTAGAATCGAAATACTTCATGGAAGCCATATGTATATATTGTTTTTACCACGGATAGGCCATTTATGTCAGCTTTTTACGCCTCGCTAACGCTCGGGGTAAAACTTCGTGACATAAAGGGCCTACCCATGGTAAAAGCAATATATACATATGGCTTCCATGAATTATTTCTTAAATAGATCTATATCCTATATCTGTGATTCCTTAACCTTAATTTTCGTGTTTAATTTTAATGGGCTTAATTAAATTTCACGCCACGACATGACTCAAATGTGACAATAAGCAAGACATAGCAATAATAATGAACAGTTATTTCTTGTACCGTTACAGTAAATGGTCATTTATGATAGAATTTGCAATTAAGGGAAACGACTTTAGTCACCATGAATGTATTTGTAATTAATGGTACATAATATGGGGTTAGGGTTATGGGGCTTAATGTCGCTTTCAACAATATTTTAGTTATATCGTAGCGGTCAGTTTTACTGATGGAGGAAACCTGAGAAAACAAATGACCTGACTCAAGTCACTGACAAACTTTATCACATAATGGTGTATCGAGTACACCTCGCCATGAACGGGGAACTCACATCTTAAGTGGTGATATACATTGATTACCTATTATATAACCGTTGTTATGAATGGAGTAATGTAACCCATCTGTATACTTTCACTGGTTCAATCTATACGCCCGGGAGCGTTTAACGTTATTTTCAACAATATTCAAAAACAGAGTTTGAAGATAGCAAAAGGGTTATCAGATTCCGTAAATCGAAGGACAGAAAACACAATGGCCAAAAGAATAAGGACAAACAACGCTCTACAAAACATACACATAAACTAAAGATCGAGTAGCACGAATCCCACTAAAAACTAGGGTGAAGTCATATGACATCTCTTCATTTCGTATGGTGCCAAATTTACTTACAAAGCTGGTCATATAATATTATATCGATTGCACACTGTTATTTGCAAGAATAAATCTCCCAAACAATTATGGCTTTGAAGATCGACTGTTTAAGTAGATATTGCCTAATTACGCATTTTCCCTTGCGGTATGTATAATTACAGAATTAAATCGCTTTATAATTGTTTTATGTAGAGTGCCATCATATTTTGTTAAATACCTTCCCCTTTAGTGTAAAATCATCTGGCTTTACTGCAACAAAGTCCAATTAAAATTAAAGTTCACGTAGTCTTAGAACTACTTATGTCTCTCCACCAAACTCAGCTAGTGAGAACCCATTGCTGAATCTAATATTCAATGTTTTGACATTAATAAGTCAATAAACACTTTTTTTTATCATTCCTGTGAAGTTTTATTACAATCGAACTAACAAAAAATATTCCTGAAGAAACAATAAATTACCCATATGATTCCATAGTAAACCTCCAACTATTTAGGCCCCTCAAAATATACCCAAAGGAACCCAGTGCAAAATGTCAAACCTTTATGCACAACTACCGGTATATACATATATCTATTTTCATACAAAACCCTATGATCATTGGATATATGGTTTCTTAAAGCCGTTCCGGACAACCTCGTGTGTTACAGAAAGAAAGAATACTAATTTATAAAATAAAGAGCAAACACAGGAAATCTCCAAACTTTGTTTGGTAGACTCAAGATATGTTTATAACATGCTTAGATGCTTATGCATGTAATACTAGTATTGATGTATTACATTAAAGTTATATATTTTTAGATATTAAACGAAACAAGAATGATTTGGTATACTGTTGGGAAAACCGTCATTAAATTGTGACGTTTGCTAGACAAGCGTAACACAATGTTTAGATGAAATCAGTTCATTTAATGTATTTCAAAAAAGAAACAAAGGCTTAAGTATATTGACCATAGGAATGAAAAAGTGGTACATATTCCTTAACTCCAATGTTCCGTTGACCAGTTTGAATGCCATGTTATATAATGTATGTTAGTTTTGTTGAAATTAGTATTTTACCTTTGTGTAAAATACAAGTAGATATCAGATCTCCTGTAGTGGATATTTTTAACCACGTGACTACATGTATTTCATGTAAATAAAGAGACTACCCAACGCAAAAGTATTTAAAAGCAAATAATTTAATTAATTCAGAAATAAATGGTCCACACACAACTTTGTCATTACATACTTGGACTGAAAGAAAACAAAATAGTGATATTAAATAAATAAATATTCAATTTGAAAAATCAACTCTCAAAAGTGGAGGATTGGGATCCCTTTCACCGGTATTACCTAGGCATATTTTTGAGACTGTCCAAATCCAGTATCTGGATTTTCATAGACATTTCGTGGTCATGTTTTTGTGTTCAATGATTTGGGATGAGTTGACTGTTTGTGTTGTTGATATTGGTGGAATTGTTGACCATCACTGTATAAACTTTCCGTTCATAATTGTGCAGTGTTTGGTAGATCAATTGTGTCCCTTTAACTTTGGTATTGTCTGTCCGTTGATTTACGGCTTCTGATTTCCCCGCTGGTTTTGGTATTGTCTGTCCCTCGATTTACCGCTTCTGATTTCCCCGCTGGTTTTGGCATTGTCTGTCCCTCGATTTACCGCTTCTGATTTCCCCGCTGGTTTTGGTATTGTCTGTCCGTCGATTTACGGCTTCTGATTTCCTCGTTGGTAGCTTCAAACTTTTCTTTAATTATATTTGTTAACTCTCTTAAACATTATTTGTTCTATAGTATATACTCCAGCATTGGTTCTAGACAATAATCAGATATATGCTGAAGTACTGTTATTCACNAATTGTTGACCATCACTGTATAAACTTTCCGTTCATAATTGTGCAGTGTTTGGTAGATCAATTGTGTCCCTTTAACTTTGGTATTGTCTGTCCGTTGATTTACGGCTTCTGATTTCCCCGCTGGTTTTGGTATTGTCTGTCCGTTGATTTACGGCTTCTGATTTCCCCGCTGGTTTTGGTATTGTCTGTCCGTCGATTTACGGCTTTTGATTTCCCCGCTGGTTTTGGTATTGTCTGTCCGTCGATTTACGGCTTCTGATTTCACCGCTAGTTTTGGTATTGTCTGTCCGTCGATTTACGGCTT
>MJUT01046279.1:32838-74714 GCA_002080005.1 Gigantidas platifrons | reverse complement strand
ACCACTAACTCTCCCCTCGTGGTACAGAAATAAGACGTGATTCTCTATAACATTAGTATATACGACCACTAACACTCCCCTCGTGGTACAGAAATAAGACGTGATTCTCTATAACATTAGTATATACGACCACTAACTCTCCCCTCGTGGTACAGAAATAAGACGTGATTCTCTATAACATTAGTATATACGACCACTAACACTCCCCTCGTGGTACAGAAATAAGACGTGATTCTCTATAACATTAGTATATACGACCACTAACACTCCCCTCGTGGTACAGAAATAAGACGTGATTCTCTATAACATTAGTATATTCGACCACTAACTCTCCCCTCGTGGTACAGAAACCGTAGCGCGATTAAACTAGTTTTGATCTTTAGTACAAAAACAATTCAATCAATCTCATTCAACAATGATTGATTAATTCATCACTGATAACCGAGTTTGTAACAAGAGTAACACGGTGGGTGCCATTAGTGGAGTAGGAACTTCGTACCATTCCGGAGCACTTACGTTCGACCCCATGTGTTTCTTTTTGATTTTTTTTGTTATTGCATTGACTGCCCTTTGAATTACTGCTTCGGATTACCCCTTTGGTATGGTTTCCCACAATTCCATTGACCTATATAATTTAATCCCGCCACTCGTTACTGAGGTACAAGTATCAAACCCGAACATGAACCGTCATGTATAAGTGTGTTAGAGGTATAGATTTTACGTCTCGTTCTATCATTGTTCGATTAAATTTGGAATTGTTTTACGGTGTGGTATTTTCAGTTTGTAGTGATTTTGTTTTCTTCTGCATTTTATGCACATCTGCAAAGTAATTGCTAATTGAAACGTAAATAAAGAGATATATTAGCAAATGACTTTACAATTCCACCTAATTTCTAATTTCAGATAAATTTCCAGCAATTTATTTCGTCTGAGATCGTTATAATCAGCTGTATATAGGTTATGAAAAACCACTACTAAAAAGTATCTGATATGGCTATAACTAACTAATTTTGATCGTTTGTTCCGAATCTCTCTTTGTAAAGGAATAGATGAAATGAAATTAAAAGTTGTGACAGACTATGTCTATACATCAAAATATGTTAAAATAAAACATGTCAACGCTGCATAGATATCTACAGATGTATAATTATCTATGTAATGTAAAATGGAATGCGGTGACCTTTTTCATTTACCAAGATATCAACTAGTAATTTAAGAAATGATAGTAATTAACCTGATTCAGCAAGGTTGTCTGATAAATTATAGGTTTCCTAGAGACCTGCGGTAATTACAAAAGATATGTTCAGGACGAGAACAAGCTCAACAAAATCTCGAGCAGGCAATACTGATCCGCCACCTGACTGGATGGCTATGTTGGTTAAGCCTTGTCGATATTTTCCAGTTCCTGTGAACAAGGCTGAATTCGATTGTATTGTGATATGTCATCTGATATTTAAACAGGAACAAACGTTCTATCTAATTACTAATCGAGAGTACAAGTAAGATTGTGTCTATTACATTTTCAACCAACTGGCTATATTGATATATAGCAAACTGTCAAATTAGAAATTAGGTATAATTGTTTAAAGTCATTTGTTAATATATCTCTTTTTTTTTACTTTTCAATTAGAAATTACTTTGCAGATGTGTATTAAATGAAAAAAAAAAAATCACTACAAACTGAAAATACCACACCGTAAAACAATTCCAAATTTAATCGAACAATGATAGAACAAGACGTAAAATCTACACCTCTAACACACTTATACATGACGGTTCATGTTCGGGTTTGATACTTGTACCTCTGTAACGAGTGGCGGGGTTAAATTATATAGGTCAATGGAATTGTGGGAAACCATACCAAAGGTGTAATCCGAAGCAGTAATTCAAAGGGCAGACAATGCAATAACAAAAAAGGACACACATGTAAATAGTAACGGCAACTATGGCTTTATATATAAATATTACTTAATGGTAGCATTCATCAAACGGATATACGAACATTTAAACGTTATTTATTTTATAGGTTAACATAGTCACATATATCAAAATATACAAAATGAACATTGAAAGTAATTACGATTTGCATAAACAAAATATTGTCAATGAGACCTAACATAAAAAAGTAAATATTTAACACATGTGAACACTCGGGCTCAATACATAGAGCTTCACAGCATATCGCAAGCGAATATGGAATGCCCTGAATGGAAGATGTCATAAAATGGAATTCTGATCGACAACTATAGCGTGTACTAAACATTACCATACTTATTGCTGATGATAGACCGATTATGTAGATTTCAAGAAAAAAGAACGAGAGCATTCTATCCACAGCAAACGACTAAATTATAGTAAAAAATTTCCATTGGCAGTCAAAGTGCTTTGATCCATTTCTCCTTCATTTCTGTATATTTTAAAAATATCTTTGAACTTGATCTCGTTATGACGTTAAATAACCAACAATCAATCAATCTTTAAATCTGAACTGTAATAAAACATTGCTGGAATAACATTCAACTTGGTACACTCAAAATCAAAGATTGGATAACCAAAATATTGAAGTATTAGGGAGTCTAAACATAATAGCCAGAATATGGTCACCTATAACTGACGGAGATGTATCTCAGTTTTAATAATAGTAACTATAAAATTCAACAATAAACGTGTGAAGACACCAAAGTGATCATCAGAAGTCGTAAGGCGAAGAAAGATATACAACACAATGACGAAAGGGAAAGGGCCACACAATGATCTACAAAACATTACATAGAAAACAAATGATTGAGCATCACGAACACCACTAAATACCGGGGGTGAAGTAAGGTGCTCCTTAACGGTAAGTTGTTACTGCTCCACATGTGATATCCGTCCTGTTATTGTTGTTACCAACCCGTTGATAAGTCATGAATGAGGAAATAACCGGATTGTTTACACAACAAACGGAACATATCCATAGACATTTGTGACGCAGATATTCCGTATTAGTTCACCAAAGCATAACTTTCGAAGTGATGAATTCAACTTAACCAATATGAACCCTTGTTAGCACCAACCCTCTCTCACGGAAATTATAACAATAATTGTGTTTTATATGGTATATTTATCTTTCACCTATTGTACTAAATATTCATGTATTCATGGTTAATATACTATATAACTTTCTATCAAACGTTATTATGACTTCCTTATCTGGCTATATAAACAATGACACCATACATAAATGATAAAGATATCCGACGGGACAAACAAGAGGGAACAATTCAGAGACAACACCGGGTACACAAGATTGATTTGTTTTAGTGGTGGAGGAAGCCGGAGTACCCGGAGAGAATCACCGACCATTGGTAAGCAACTGGTAAACTTTATCACTTGCGGCTGCGAGTCGAGTGCACCCTTTTTGTACATTACAAAGCCGGGCGCGAACCCACACTGTATTGATGATAGGCTTGTATGAGTTGTTAGATTCAGCGACCTAACTCATTGAGCCACCAGGGCCCCGGTACACAAGACATGGGACGGAGACCAACAAACAAGAATACAAGCAACGCATTGAAATCGTCGATATTGTCGGACAAGTCATGGACATCATTACTGAATCAATCCATGTATTTATACATGACCATGATGAATACAAACATAAACAATGCTTGTTTTCCTTCCTTTATATTTTTGGCGACACATATACCAGTGGGAGATATCTATCGACCTTCGATTGTTTAAACTGTCGGCTTCCGGTGAAAAGTATCACTGGAACGCTGATAACATACTGGTAACTGATTTATTATAAAAACTTAGTATTAATAGGTTATTATACAGTGTTATGTACAATATGGAAAGATATTGTACAAATCTGTATTGTATTGAAAACCCGTATTGGACGAGACGCCGCAGGCGTCGAGTCCAATACGGGTTTTCAATACATTACGGACGAGTACAATATCTTTCCATATTGTACATAACACTGTATTATAACCTATTTATTATACAGCTGAAATGATCAATACTATAACAAAAATTGTATGCTTAACTTTTAATACAGTCTAAATAGAACAACTGCAGAACAGTATTTCGTTAGGAAAATGTTATGTATCAATACAGATCTCGTAAACTCTAAAACTGAATTAAAAACAGCAAAATAACTTATCAACAATTATTCTATTTAGTTTTCTGTTTTGTATTTTTCGGTACTTGTGCCTCCACAAAATCCTTAATTTCATCGTCATTTAGGAGACAACTGCATTGTATTTGAAAATTTCACGGCATTAGATGGATATTTGATGGTCGCAAATTGAGTTAATCACCATATTGATTTTCTACAGTTATACCATTATCTTACATAATAACATTATCACCACATTCCAACATTGATGAGAAATATTGCGCGGTAATTCGGTACTATCTGTTTTGTATGTTGTAATATGTCACGATCCTTTGACACAAAAGACAACTTCAAGCAATTCGTAAAGAGTCCCACTAAAATGTTAAGTTCGTCGTCAGGTGTCTTCAATACAATGTACGTGAACAAGTTTGTCAAGGACTTAACACAGGTAGATGGTGTTCTCCAGATTCTCCGATTTCCTTCCATTAATACATCATTGAGGTTAGATCGTGTCTGTCATTTTTATTGGTGGAGGAAACTAGAGTACCCGGAGAAAACCTTAATATCATCGACATATTGTTGTAAGTGATGATAAACAGTCATATAGACATAACTCCAATCAACATAACTTTGTTAGGAGAGATCGTCAATAATGTGTTGTAAAACAAATACATATTATTATACCTCATATATTAATTACCATAAATAGATTATTTGATTGGACAATAGGTAAATCTCAGAACACGTGATCACACAGGACAAAAATCATATTCCGTGGAATAAAAATCATATATATATATATATTCCACCCCCTCGGAAGCCTCGCATGTTTTCCCACCAGAGTTATCGTTATTTGACGGGAAACCGTCAGAGGCACTCGGAACGCATCACTTTGTTGTGGGTGTGGTTTTTAAATGTTTTAGACAACGTTCCAATGGACTTAAAATATGCTTGTCGGCAGTATTTTACATGTACTAAAAGTATTCGGTCAGACGGTCACTGTAATTTTTTACTATATATTTCATATAAAACCACAATTTTGCAAACATTATTCCAAAGTCAATTCTCATTCGGTTTTGATGATACTTATACCAACAGAAGCGAGAACGTATGTATTTTTCTGTGATTATTTTAAAATATTTTTTTGAAGCACAGATTTTAAATATTCATGATTTAACAGGAGACTCTGTTGACGGGGGGGGGGGGCTCAGTTATGGAGCAATATTTTCAGTGATAGATTAAATGGAACCAACTGTAGTCCCAAAGCGGCTCTGGTGTGTAGGTCGGTAAACCTTGTTTTCATTTCATTTAGCGCATAGTCGAGAAAAGATACAGTTATTGACTTCCTAAAGTAGTCTTCCGGACCCTCTGCTTCAACATTATCTCTCATTATGTGTCTCCCGCATATTCTAGTTTTTTTAACCTCTATGTCTAGCGGTTCACATATTTGAACACTCCTCTCAAAACACTGGTGGCTCAATTGTTCAACATTTGCTTTGCAGTCTAGTGAGCTCTGAACTAACGTTACGCTTTTTAAGGATATGCCTATGTCAAATGATTTCTCTTGTATTGATTTCTTAAAAGCCAGGAACATTTGAACAATAACAATGGTTACGACAAAATCAAAGTTGCAAATGGAATACGACAAAGCAGTTACATCAGCTGCTCTTGGTCTGGTGTATGTGTGTTTTGGCAGTTTTGTAAAGTGCTCAAGGGTCTGAGCATTAGCAGGAAAAAATCTAAATTAATTTAAGTCTATTTCATTTCTAATTAATTTTGAATATTTTATAATGTATTTATATTTTCATTTAGAGTTTAAAATATGATGTATTCATATATTTTCAAAATGGAAACTCATGTATTTCTTTATTTAAATACAGCAATAATTGCCTTTCATTTTTTATTTGTAAAAATAAATGTTATTTAAAAAAGAATTCCCTTCAAAGAACCTCAATTTACAGGTGTTGGTGATTATACCTATCTGCAATTGTGACACTGGTCATGTTTATATAGCGGTTTAAGACCATACCTGATTAATTGGTATTTTGACAAAAAACATTCATAAAAACTTATAATAAATTTGAATATTTGACTTAGCATAATTACTTAATTACCTCTTTGAAGATTAAATTAATGCAAAGAAATTAATTTGGATTTTGTTTTACTTGCATCACACAGATCGAAACCATTCGATTAAAAGCCATATAGTGACGTTAAATAGCCTTGAAAAGCGTATGTTAATATATGTGCTTGACTTTTTCGGCTGAAGCCCCCAAAGCCCTCCCCCCCCCCCCTTGAATCCGCTACTGATTTAAACACAAACATAAATTATTTGTCTTCAAATGTACTATCATTGTATTATTATTGTTTTTGACATTCAAAATTTAGTTTTAACCCGTGAACTCATAAAATTTATAGACTATAAAATTATGCTAATTTACAGTGTAAAACTACATTTAATTCTGCAATTGTTGGTAAAAAAAAATCATCAAAATTGAACAAGTCGACTTTGGAATAATATTTTAAAAAAATGTGGTTTTATTTGAAATATATCTACATTTTGCACATCTCTTTATGTGTTTTGTTGGTTGCATGCGGTATAATAAATCATTTATAGCATGCGGGTTCAGGAAATATTTCCCTCACCAGCATGCAATAAATGTTTACTATACCATACCAATATATAGAAACTGATCAATTTAATTAATAAATTTGTCCTTATTCTCCTGTCCCCGTTATTATAATTTCTATGGTTCATTCTTGATTGCCCCTTTGTTTTTTTTTATAGCATTTACTCGTAATTAAAGAAGATAGACATACAACCGAAGTCGGTGGTATATAACGAAATGATATAAAGGCTTTTAGCAAGTTAATTAGGATTGCCTGACTTAATATCATAACTATGTTGTTTATGGTTCTTGTATGTGACAAGAGAACAAAGAACCAATGTAATCTACATACAGTTTATCATATGAACGTATTATAAGAAAAATAATTCAATTATGCACTGCATATATAATAGATTTTCAAGTCATAGTGACATATCTTCAAATATATCGTGACAGAAATGCAGACAGTTTGACGAAATCATGTTCCTCACACCACGATAATATATTAGTATCCTAATAATGTCCCCACGTAATCGAGAATGCAATATTTATGTGCAAGCAAGAAATATGGCATCGCATCTAAGTGAATTGAATCTTTTAGAAATAATTTCACGACATTGAGATAGTTCATTCAGCACGTTGATCCATTGATTTAATTACAGTCGGTCATATTACATTACCCTACCTTTCTACGATGTTTCTATTGTACTTTGGAACTAGTCCTAAAGTGTGATATAGTTTTATACCCTCGCTCCCCGGAGTGGGGATATACAGTTTTACCTCTGTCCGTCCTTCCGTCTGCCCTTCCGTCTGTCCTTCCGTCCGTCCCAAGATATTTTTCGTCGCATTTTTCTCAAACTATTGATAGAAATCTGATATTTTGTCACAAGCTTCATATAGGTATGCCATATTATGGAAAGCATTGTTAGATCCGTCAGATTCCTACTTCCTTTTTGCCGACTTTGTTGGCTTTTATACACATTTAACATATATGCACATTTTTCGTCTAATTTTTCTAAGCAACTATTGATGACAGGAATCTGATATTGTGTCACAAGCTTCATATAGGTATGCCATATTGTGGGAAGCGTTTTTGGACCCGTCAGATTCCTACTTCCTGTTTGTCGACTTAGTTGGTTTTTATACACATTGAAGATATATGCACATTTTTCGTCACATTTTTCTCAGCAACTATTTATGGCAGAAATCTGACATTTGGTCACAAGCTTTACATAGGTTCCCCATATCGTGGGAAGCGTTTATGGACCCGTCATATTCCTACTTCCTGTTTGCCGACTTAGTTGGTTTTTATACACATTGAAGATATATGCACATTTTTCGTCACATTTTTCTCAGCAACTATTGATGGCAGAAAACGGATATTTGATCACAAGCTTCATATAGGTACCCCATATCGTGGGAAGAGTTTTTTGACCGGTCAGATTCCTACTTCCTGTTTGCCGAAGAGCCGGGGTATCATAAGTGAGCATTAGCTCACAGTTCATCTTGTTCATTTAATCACAAGAAACTTTGAAGATAACAAAGAGGTTAGCAGAAGACGTACATGGAGGAATAAATGATAATCTACAACGCACTACGCAACACTACAGATATAGCAACACGAATACTACACACACCGGGTATCAGCTGTTCCTGCTTCTAGAGTGTCAATCGTATTACTCTTGCTACAAACCCAGTGATAAATCATAATGAGACACGTGCGGGATAGTGTTTACGACTACATGTCATGATGGCCCGGAAATCTTTACATTACTGCAACCTTACTACTAGGAACTAATGGTTTAGTAACAACTTTGCTAGTAGAGTTATCTATTATGAATGGGATCACAGGCTCTGGAATATTCCATCAATTGAGAGAGATATACTAGTCAACAAAAGAAGCGATAAAAATATATTTTTGAATATATTTTTATGCTAAAACCAAAACAATTGCATAAGTGATCCAAACATGTTCTAAAACAACATTATAAGTATGATCGCACTTTTCACTCGCGATAAAAGTCCACATAATGACTCGCTCAGTTTTGTAACATATTTGAAGTCTACACTTCGGAATTAGAGCTCGTTATCGACATGGTATCAATTAGCGACTGCCAGTTCCTGCTAAAAATGGTAACAGCCTTAAGAAATGATTAAAATGTAGAGCATCTGAATAAAGTCACAGTTAGTCAGTGGGTTGATCCGTCCTTCATTGTGTTTATTTAAGATATAAATGTGGTGACTTACTATACCAAGAAACACGACTTAGATTTATAACCACCAGTTTGAATTATTCCATAATTGGGAGGCACAGCAGGTATCAGCAATATATGTATTAAGATCTATACTTACAACTGTTTCAATTATACGTATTGCATTGTAACCATTCTACCTAATAATGATACTGCGGTTTTAATGGTCGACATTACCACTTACACTTTACACGAAGGTCACACCATTCGCTGTGAATAATGGCCATTACCCACTCGTAATAAACACGTAGATATCCAATTTAGTACACTCGGAGCGTTTCTGAAATTTACGTTACACCATTTACTATGCTGCTTGCTTTGCAAAGTAAAGGTAGTTAAAAATAAATTCGAAAATCAAGTCGAAAATAATATTTTTCTAACCAATCCCATTAATTTATTTTTCAATGAAACATCCATTCCCGATTATGTTTCCTATGTTCTATAATCTATTCTCCATTCCCATATCATCACGTAGTACGCAGTAAATTTGATACCTTTAATTTAATATGGTGATGTTTTACGCTTCAATTGCTGTAACCTAATTATATATATAAGTAGTATATTCAACATAATTAACCTTGCCTTCATAACGTATATGTGCCTTCATAACGTATATGTTTACCCACAAAAGGAGCAATTTCAAATATAACTATTTTTGCGAATCTCTATTGATGTGATACACTAATATGTATTTAAACGAAAAGAATAATACATTATTTGAAGACGATTTTATATTTGAAGTACTATTCTGAAGAAAAGTAAATCACGAAAACATGTTATGTTAATATTCTTTCAGATGATAAAAGTACCTTAATGACAAGTAATAATCCACTTTAAATTGTTTTATTACAAATTATCATATTATGCTGCATTAACACGCGATGCAATTGAAATTGATCTATCAAACACATTACATGTATTAAACCGTCTATTATTGATTGTTGCCTCAGCAATGCGTCAAAATCCACAAATGTTGTCTTTAACATTGACACATATGGCAGAAAAACAATGTTTGAATGTACTACCAGATGGGGTCAAAAGCTGTACTCCTAGATGGGATCAGAAGCTGTACCCCCAGATGGGATCAGAACCTGTACCACTAGAGGGGATCAGAAGTTGTACCACCAGAGTGGATCAGAATCTGTATCCCCAGATGGGATCAGAAGCTGTACCCCCAGATGGGATCAGAAGCTGTACCCCAGATGGGATCAGAAGCTGTACCCCCATATGGGATCAGAAGCGGTACCCCCAGATGGGATCAGAAGCTGTACCCCCAAGAGGTGATGAGAAGCTGTACCACCAGATGGGATCAGAAGCTGTACCACCAGATGGGATCATAAGCTGTACCCCCAGATGGGATCAGAAGCTGTACCACCAGAGGGATCAGAAGCTGTACCCCTAGATGAGATCAGAAGCTGTACCCCAGATGGTATCAGAAGCTGTACCACCAGAGGGATCAGAAGCTGTACCCCCAGTTGGGTTCAGAAGCTGTACCGCCAAGAGGTGATGAGAAGCTGTACCACCAGATGGGATCAGAAGTTGTACCCCAGATGGGATCAGAAGCTGTACCCCAAGAGGTGATGATAAGCTGTACCACCAGATGGGATCAGAAGCTGTACCATCAGATGGGATCAGAAGCTGTACCCCCAGATGGGATCAGAAGCTGTACCACCAGAGGGATCAGAAGCTTACCCCCAAGAGGTGATGAGAAGCTGTACCACCAGATGGGATCAGAAGCTGTACCATCAGATGGGATCAGAAGCTGTACCCCCAGATGGGATCAGAAGCTGTACCACCAGAGGGATCAGAAGCTGTACCCCTAGATGAGATCAAAAGCTGTACCCCCAGATGGGATCAGAAGCTGTACCACCAGATGGGATCAGAAGCTGTACCACCAGATGGGAACAGAAGCTGTACCCCCAGAAGGGATCAGAAGCTGTACCCCCAGATGGGATCAGAAGCTGTACCCCCAGATGGGATCAGAAGCTGTACCCCCAGATGTGATCAGAATCTGTACCCCCAGATGGAATCAGAAGCTGTACCGCCAAGAGGTGATGAGAAGCTGTACCACCAGATGGGATCAGAAGCTGTACCCCCAGATGGGATCAGAAGCTGTACCCCCAGATGGGATCAGAAGCTGTTTTTAGTTTAAACATATTTTATTTGCCAATTAAACAGACAAAATGGATTAGACACAAGTAAAACATACTTATGAAGTCTTCTCCAAATTACAATTTGTTACAGTAAAGAAGTACATAAAAGGCATGCATTACTATATGTAGCACTAATAACGAATCAATGATGATATTCACACAAAAAAAAAACAAAAACAAATGAGAGAATTTTTTTTTTTAGAAAAAATTAAGATTAAGATGGATTCATATGATGTGCATGTTCACCCAGTTCAATTCCAGTTATACGATAAGGAATCTCTTTGAACATTTAATATAATCAAAAACATATTTAAATATAATACAGTTTTGTTCATAAGTTAAATGTTCATTGCCACTTGTCAGAAATTCAATGTCTAGAGTGTAACAGGTTGTAATCCTATTGATATTACCTATCAATGTAGTTCTGGCTTGTGTGTATATGGGACATTCCAAAAGGAAATGTTTTAAATTTTCAAGGGCAGCTCCACATCGACAAGATGGGTCAGATACGATTCCAACTCGAAATAAATCAAAATTCAAAAACGAAGCTGAAATTCTTAGCTGAGTTAAAATAATATTTAATTTCCGAGGACCACAGAAAAAATGTTTGGGGACAGAATGATTTTCTGTTTCATCGACTTTCTTTAATTCTGATTTGAATTTTGACAAGGTATCAACGTTTCGAATATTGTTATTTAAACTATTCCACATTTTTATTGTGGAGGGGATAAATGAATCACTAGTCGAAGAAAGTCTACAGAAAGGTGAAATGATATCATTTCCATTTCTCAACGGATACACTGAGGTACTTTGTATGGTGGGGAAATCAAAGTACAAAGATAATTAGGGGTATTTTTATTAACTATATCATAAAAAAGTTGAAGTTTCCTTCTCCTCCGTCTCACAGATAATAATTCCCAACCTGTCTCTTTATATAAAATTTCAGTTTTTGTAAAAATAGGTAAGCCTGTAACAATTCTGGCAGCTTCCAGTTGAAGTTGTTCCAGTTTTTGTGAATTTCCAATCCCAGTTATCCCATAATTCACATGCATATTCAAAAAGTGGTCTAATGTACACAAGATATAGTTTATCTAAATTAGTGCGACTAAGACGGTATTTTAATTTACGTAGAATATTCAAATGTTTAGACACACTTCTTTTAATATTATCAACATGGGTATTCCACTTAGCATCATTGCTAAATGTAACACCTAAGTGTTTATGAGAAGTGGTAATGGGCACTGATTTACCATTAAAAGAGAAATCAAGATTTTCTGTAATGTTACGATTAGAGAAAATCATGATTTCTGTTTTGTCAGGATTAAATGACATAAGCCATTTTTTTGACCATATATCCATTTCATTCAAATCATGAGCAATGACATTTTTCAACTGCATTGTGTCCTTACTTGAATGACCAAACGAAGTGTCATCTGCAAATAGTCTGCTCAGTGATATAAGTTTGTCAGCAATATCATTTATATATATAATAAATAAAAGAGGACCAAGGACTGAGCCTTGTGGAACACCTGCTGATATTTCACAATATGCTGAAGAATTATTTTTAATAACAACCTTTTGTTGTCTGGCTTTTAAATAACTATTAAATCAATTTATTAAATTTCCAGTTATCCCATATGCTTTCATTATATGTAAAAGGCCTCGGTGCCACACTTTATCAAATGCCTTAGAAAAGTCACAAAATACAAAACAATTTGCTTCCTTATTCTCCAATGAATTTAAAATGCTATTGTAAATTTCTAATAACTGATGTACTGTTGAATGCTTAGGAAGAAAACCAGATTGATATTCATATATAAGTTTATTTTGGTGGAGATAGTTATAAACATGTTTGTATATAACTCTCTCCATTATTTTCCCAACACAACTTATAAGTGATATAGGTCTGTAATTAGACGGCAATGAACAATCCCCCTTTTTAAATACTGCAATAACATGAGCTAGCTTCCAGTTCGTCGGATATTTACTTTGTTGGAGTGATTTATTAAATATTATTTGCAAAGGCAATGCTATATTATTCGGACAGAGTTTTAACATTTTATGGCTGATGACATCAGGCTCCGATGCCTTATTTGGATGAATAATTTGAATTATGTCAGAAATTTCTTGGACACTTACATTAATATCAGATATTTTATTATTTGTTTTCAATTCGATATCGGGGAGGGTCGAATATGCTTCATCCAATTTAGATATAAAACTAAAGTATTTGTTTAACAAAACACATTTTTCTTTGTCATCATAAGCGAACTCTTCTAAATTTTGATCATTAATTATGTTTTGAAGAGGGGGGAAATTACCAGATCCTTTATTTGACTTTAAAAGCATTTTCATAATTTTCCAATAAGTTTTACTATTTGATGTATTTTCAAGAATAATGTTATCTAAATTGATTTCAAAATTTTCTTTTGCAACCTTTTTTAAATTATTTACCCTGTTTCTGTTTTTTATATTTACAAATATCCGAGTTTCTATGATATTTTAACTTTACTTTACGAAGTCGGTCCCTGATACGTATTTCTTTCCGAATTTCACTGGTGAACCACGGTTTGTCATTATATCTGACGGTAATTGTCTTGGTTGGAATACACTCCCTTGCCAATTCGAAAAATGTTTTGGTAAATTGATTACACATGTCATCTACATCATCAAATTGGCAGAGAAGGGTTTTTCAGTCAACTATTTCTAGTTTTTCAATAAATTTTTGTTTATCAACTTTATCATATAACCAAACTTCCCGTTTGAATGAACCAGCAGCACTCTTTGGACATTGTAAAAAAGCCACAGAGGCATCGTGATCACTAATTTCTGATGGTATTTTTAAAACATCAAAATATATATAATTCATAGTATCACTAATAATAATCGGATCAAGTAAAGTATTGCTATGAGCTGTAATTCTTGTGGGTTTACTAATGATATTTACTAAGTTAAACAACATCAAAGTTTCTTTTAATTTATTGTTATTATCTATAAATAAGTCGGAATTCAAATCACCCAAAATCACAATATTATCGTTTACCTGGTAACCCATCCCTATTGCATGATTTAATCGTGTCCAGTATTCATTGTCCGTCCATTCAGGTCGATAAGTGTTACATATAAGGAAGGTTTGACCTCTAGCTCGCACTTTTATCCATATAGTTTCGTCAGTGTCGTTTTCTAAGTCAGTTACACGTTCAACATATATATCATCTTTAAAATAAATAAGAAGCCCACCGCCTGAGTAATTACGATCCTTTCTGATGAGGGTTTTTGAAAAGAAATCACGTAATAAATCATCATTATTAATATTCATATCTAAATGGGATTCTGTGACGCAAAGTATATCATATTCATCACCGAAATTTTGAAGAAAGTGTAATTTGTTTCTAACACTTCTAATGTTTATATTGCATATGGAAATATATTTGTCTACATTATTATTAGTAATGTTCACCGGTGGATTCGAATTATACGTACCAGGACCAGGATGTGTTTCTACATCACCTATAATTAGGATAAAGTGTAAGACATATAACAGGAAAACTATATTAATTTTCGGAATCGTGCTCTGCAGAAGAAACAAGTATAAGACAAGAGCTGAACACTGTAAGTTAGTTAGCATAATTTGTTGATACGATTCTGCCCGAAAATTTACCAGTCCATACAGACACCTTTTCTTAATATTAAACAGTCCAATGGCCGCCCTGTAGTCCTCTATACTATTACCCATTTGGATTTAGCATTTCAAGGATAAATTCAGTACAGCATTTGCTACATTTCAATATTATTTGAACACACACATCTATGAATCCACATAAAAAAATAGAACATATATACATATTATAACACAAAGTACAAGTTAAATATATGTAAAAGTACTCACAATGGTATGAATGAGACGATACTTTCATATCGAGAAATTTGTTTCACATATGTCAAATGGGATCTTTATTTACGACCCATGATCAACAGACAGAAATTAATTTATAGTAGACGTTATTTGTAAGCAAATAAATGATATCATTTTTTTTTCTCAGCAAGAAAAACCGAAATGTCAGTAATCCAAGCTATGTTTTTTTTCACTATAAATATAAGGTAATTAGAGTACACTAAAATATATATAATAATAATTAGAAAAATATTGACATATATATCACACCGAAAATAATAATAAAAAAAAAAACACAAAAAAAAAACAAAAAAACCCAACTATAATTATTTCATAAAATAAGTCATTCAACAAACAAGA
This sequence comes from Gigantidas platifrons, assembly GCA_002080005.1. NCBI lineage: Eukaryota > Metazoa > Mollusca > Bivalvia > Mytilida > Modiolidae > Gigantidas > Gigantidas platifrons. The sequence continues at coordinate 59,343 of MJUT01046279.1, read as the reverse complement.
AATAATTTGTTTCAAATGTATATTACATGTTAATTACTCCGTTTATTTTACAGGGTTAGAAACATATGAAAAAATAATCGTAAGATTTTCAAGATTTCAAGATTTTATTAAACAACGCTCAGACACATATGTGTAACATGAGGTAAATATACAATATTAAACATGAAATGACGAAATGAACAGGTACAAAAGGTACAATACAATAATGTTTCATAATATATGAAGAACATAAAATATATTTACAATATCAAGCATTAAATATGACAAAATTAACAGGCACAAAACATTAATGTTTCACTATATATTATTAAGTTTTTTGATAAAAACTGATATTTTTCTATATAGGTTAACATTGCAATAAGATAACAGTCCTGGTAATTTTTGTTTATTTGGATACCTTGTGTAATATTCAGGAATAAGGTTTTCTCTAATTCTTACTAGTTCTGGAGACTTGCAAATAAATAAATAATGAAATTCGTCTCCAATATTTTCATTGCACATATTACATATACGTTCTTCTACAGGAATACTATACCACCTTCCAGTTTCAATAGGAATTTTTAAATTAGAGGTTCTCAATTTTGTTATCCAGATTTTCAAGTTGTTTGGAATTTTTATCAAATATTTTTCAAAACAAAGATTTTCTTTAAAGGTAAGAAAGAAAAAAATAAAATAAAATACATGGCTCTGCTGCAACTGAGATCATATCTAATTTGCATGTTACCATAATGAGCTTATATGCAAGCAATGCAATGTTGTTGTTTGTTTATTCTTTTTTACTTTGTTTTATCTAAACAGTTAATGAAGTTCATTGTAAAAACAAATTATTTGAAGAAACAGCATTTTCTACAATAAGTCAAAAGAAACCGCACAGACACGTTAAAGATTGTATGCCCCCTTCATTTCACAGGGTTAGAGACATAGGAGGGAAAAATCGTTAAAAAAAAAAAAAAATGGCCTTGCTGCAGCTTTTTGCATAATACCTTAATGAGCTTATGTACATGTAAGCAATGCAATGGGTTTTTTTATTTCCTTTTTACTTTGTTTTAACTAAATAGTTAATAAAGGTCATTGTAAAAATATATATATTTGAAGAAACGGCATTTTCTACAGCAAGTCAAAACAAATCGCACATACTTTGTACAAACTTTGGGTATGCCTACTTCAATTCTTTCGTTACAAAAGGTGATTTACATTTTGAAGCATTTAATATTAGGACCTGGAAGTTTCTACAAAAATACAGTATCTGAAAAGGGGAGTTCAGTAATTAAATAAATATTAAAAAAAAAGAAGAGAAATGAAACAATCATTCATATTAATCAAGCAACTCAACACTATGTTAGTAATACCATGTATATTATTGAAATATTTATACACTTTTATCTTAATATTTCGGATTCCCTATTGGAACCTTACAACCTTGAAAGGCACAGTTTTGAGAAAGTCCCTGTATTTTACAAGACAATTATAAACCTGGGAAAATTTGATTAGACATAGTATAATATCGTAAAGGGGTTTATGAAGGAATGACAAATATATTGACAGTTTTAACAAAATACAAATAAAACACTAACATTAAAATAATTGCCTTATATTATATAATCAATTATACTTAAGTATATCAGTGGTGCTGAATATATGATGTATTACTTTATATATAAACCAAATCTGACAGTTTTCTCTGCACAATGTAAACAATAAAGACTTGCAAAATTCTTCATGTATGTATAATTTAAAATTCAGTTTCAGCAGTTTAATTTTGTTTTAATTAAATAGTTAATGAAATATTTCAGTGTCACTTGTTTGGGATGATGTTTGTTCATGTACTGCACATTCAATGTTTTCTATGTCTTCAAAGTTGGTTACTAATTGTTTTCTACTTGTTTCCATTTTTTTTCACATAGATTCGGCCATCAGAGGTCCAGTAGGTATATATTTGCCGATGGAACTTGAGTTGGGAAAGTCGTTTCACTAGTTCAGTCCTGTATTTTGTAAGGTTCTCAGTTATGAAGACACCATCTGGATCACCTTTGAGGGATTTCTTATTAGTGTACACACTGTTTCTGGTCCTATAGGACAGAAATCTCACAATAACTTGTGATTTTCGCTTAGTAACCTTGTCTATCACATGAGATTTGCCTATGTCAGTTTTACTTATATCAAGACCAAGCTTAGTATTACATACTTGTAATACTAGATTATCAGTGTCTACAGGGTGAATAATTCTCCCCCTTTCATCTACTGGGACTTTGATATTGTGGAATCTAAGGCTTGTTCGCCTTGAATATTGCTCTTGGTTTTCCACTCTTATTTCTAGTTCTGAAATTTTATTGAATAAGGCATTGATTTCAGCATCTTGTTCCTTCATTGACCAACCCTGTTCTGCTCAAGTTTGTTGATTTTGTCAGATTGTTCAGTTAATTGTTTGGAATGTCCATCTATTACTTCTTGTTGTTCAGTAATGGTTTTTTGTTGGCTTCTAACAGTTTCAATAAGAGGTTTGATGTTGTTGTCAACACATGATTGTATACTTGACTCTATCACAGATACAATAGTTTCAGTAATTTTTTGAGTTAATACTGGCATAATCTTATCTAATACATCAGTACTAGTAAGGGCTTCTAGGACTTTGTCAGTTACGTTTCTCCTTTGTACTGGTGGTTTGATTATTTTTGTTATCTCCCTCTCGCAAATCACCAATAGAGTTACGGCGACGCATTTGTCTACATTCCTGCATCTGAGTAGCAGGCAAGTCATAAGGGCTGTCGGGTAATGGTCTTTTGTTTGACTTGGGTGTTTCGTTTGGAGTTACTGACTTAGGACTTATATTTAAAAGTACTTCATCACTATTGTTTTGTTTCATGGCGGCGGCCATATTAGTTGTTATTGTTTATTTGTTGACAATTTCGATCCAAATTACTGATGATTAACAATCGTATATTATATTAAATTACGGAAATAGTGTTCTTAAACGGCTTAGATACTTCATGGGACGTTTTATTTTAGTAATTATTTATGTTATCCATCATTTTGATCCCATTTTTCGGAGGACTCGTTTACCAAACTAACTGTATCAAGCGCATGCCCAGGTCAAAATTCAGAAGCTGTACCACCAGATGGGATCAGAAGCTGTACCCCCAGATGGGATCAGAAGCTGTACCCCCAGATGGGATCAGAATCTGTACCCCCAGATGGGATCAGAAGCTGTACCCCCAGATGGGATCGGAAGCTGTATCCCCAGATGGGATCAGAAGCTGCACCACCAGATGGGATCAGAAGCTGTACCACCAGATGGAATCAGAAGCTGTACCCCCAGATGGGATCAGAAGCTTTCACGAAAAAGGCGGGGGCATGTACCTTGTCAGCGAAAATCCTCCTAAACGGCTTATTGGATTTTTATGAAACTTTACACACTTGTAGTACACTACCTGCAGATGTGCATGAAGGAATATGGTTGCTGTCCAAAATTTAAAAGGTGAGATAATTCAACTGATACTTTCACGAAAAGGGGGGGGTATGTACCTTGTCATCGCAACTCCTCCTAAACGGCTAATTGGATTTTTATGAAACTTTACACACTTGTAGTACACTACCTGCAGATGTGCATGAAGGAATATGGTTGCTGTCCAAAATTTAAAAGGGGACATAATTCAACTTATACTTTCACGAAAAGGGGGGGGGGGGCATGTACCTCGTAAGTGCAACTCCTACTAAGCTGCAAGCGGGGGTATAACTCAGTGAGTTCACTCACAGTTATAGTTTATGTTGTAATCATGATGAGATAGGCCAACGATGGCCCTGTGAATGGGTCTCGACCGATGTTTTGATTGTCATCGGGAAAAAGGAGTAGAGGATAGAGTAGGATAATATTAAGCAACACTCAACAACAATAATTGAGAAATCACACTCTCTATATGTTAAGCCTGTAAAAGATACCCTACAGGATGTGGCAATACCATCGTCTATTTTAAGATACCATACAGGATGTGGCAATTCCATCGTCTATTTTAAGATATCCTACAGGATGTGGCAATACCATCGTCTATTTTAAGATACCCTACAGGATGTGGCAATACCATCGTCTATTTTAAGATACCCTACAGGATGTGGCAATACCATCGTCTATTTTAAGATACCCTACAGGATGTGGCAATTCCATCGTCTATTTTAAGAAGAGTTTACAAACATTAATTATTTTGTTTTCAACACTAGCATTTCAAAAAGTCGATTCAGAATAAAACCAAAGAAAATATTACGTTTCGTATATGTAAACAAATATCTTTTGATCAACTATTTCATTCTCTGTAATTATTTACACGATCATGGAGGAGGTAATATGAGGTAGTGATCTGTTTACTCACGGTGAGCGTTCTCTTTGTAAATTAATATTTATAGTTGTAGCATTGTATCTATGATATAAACGTAAATATCTAATTTAGCTACATTGTATCACTGTATTTATCTAATTTAGCTATATTGTATCACTGTATTTATCTAATTTAGCTACATTGCATCACTGTATTTATCTAATTTAGCTACATTGTATCACTGTATTTATCTAATTTAGCTACATTGTATCACTGTATTTATTAACTTTCTTGTGTAGTTGTATCTTTGGTGTCATATTGTCCATAGTCGTCAAATATAGATATGGTGAAGGGGTTGTTGTTGTTTTATCCAAGGGATCAATTATTAATCTACATCATGACGAAGGATATTTAAACAATCATGGTCAACAATTTTAACAATATCAACAATATGAACAGTAACCTGTCACCTGTAAGTATTAAATACAAACGACCACGATATACCGTGTTTGAAATTGAGGTCCTGGATTGTTAGCGGCAAAAGTGCACATATAATAACGTTAACTAAGCAGTTGTAGTAAGGCTTCGTGATATCTAAATGGACTAACATGTTTACCGTTTTGTACTGTTAATAACATTATATGCTTTGTCGCTTCAGAACTTTATCATTATCAAATCAATTATATTTAATTTTAATACGTTTGCTAATTAAGAATGATGGAAAAAACCTGTAAATTGAAATTAAATTAGAGACATTATTTCCAAAATTATAAAGTTGATTCCATTTTGATCAATTTGTTATTATATTTGACATTTACAAATTTTCAGAATTTCACAAAGTTAAAAATAAACCACCCAGTTAATCAATATGTTCAGTTGAGGTGAAGTTAAATGATTACAATTTTTAATGTATAGGAAATACTAGCATTTTTATATGAATTAAAAACACAAAATACCACAATATCAGAACAATTCCAAAATGCAATGCACATATACAATGCCGACCTCTCTCCTGGCAGAATAGAGGTTAAAATAGTGTCCTTGGTCCAAACTTCACATCCTATAATATGAGGCATTGATATTACCCATGTAAGTATAATAACGTCTCTCGCAAAGAAATGCGTCAATACATTGATCGATCTGACAACAATACGTTAAACCAGAAATCATTAGAAAAAACACAAACCACACAGATGGTGGTTTGTAACAGTAAATATCTTGAACTTTGTACGAAGTTATTAACTGGAGTCATTAGAGTTGTTACTTATTATATTATTTATCTTTCAAACATGGAATAATGTTAACAGGTTATATTTAACATATACAAGGATTTAAACTTGATTTGGGTAACACAAGCTTTTAGTTATGTAAATGCTAAATTGAGATAGCTCAATTGTATTTTGCCTAAGCTTTTACAACATTAGGGCTTAAGATATCAATCATTTTATATATTAGACAGGCCAGAAGCAACATATAGATTTACATATATATATAACTAAACATCACAACGTCGATTCAGAAGTCACTTTCTTTATTAAAGCGTGTGATTTATGAAAATAATGTTTATAGAAATCAACAAAATGAACAACCAATCATTAAACAGGAAAGAGACCATGACATATGAAGTTAGAAATCCAAAATCTGACTTAGTACAAGACTCTGATATTTGGATTTCCAATACAGTTATACAAACAATAAAAATAACTTGCACAGAAACTGTTATACTCAACAAGACCACGCACTACCACAGCATAAACATAAACATACAATAGCAGGGTCAATGAAATGTTCGTAAGTAACGGACTATCATCTAAGATGGTAGAATATGGTGGCTAAAGACCAGTAAACGTGAGACCAAATACGATATAGAATGAGATATACATGTACTGATTTAATTTCTAGTTGTATCGACTAACTGAACCAATATATCGTCTATAATTTGCGGAAAGTATACCTTCCGCGATCAGTTGCTATATCATAGCCTTTGCGAATAAGATTTTTCAATGATTTTAAAAGTTTGATGTGTCAAATTTGAATTTCTTGACTTTGTTAATTACGGTGTCATAGAAACACGAATGCAATGTTTGCATGTAGTCCGAAAAGTGCTTGTTTTTTTTTCTTGTTTTTTGTTTTGGTCTCCCGTGTCCTCAAATAATTAATACACTACCAATTAATTAGTTCTTTGCTAATTGTATATAGTTTAATCCGTTTTATAGTGTAGAAATGTGCAACATTTGGTTTAGAGGAAACTGAAATTAAGCTACGTGTGATGTTTCCGCAATATGATTCAATATCGGCCCCTCTATATATGCGAAATCTGAAACTGTGCGCAATTTGACCAATGATAACTAGTAGAGCATATGTATATGATGAATGAAGATGTGCAACACAGGGATCAACTATTTACTACGGCTGAAAAAGTACGACAAATCTAGCCATTTGTAGCTGCTACAAATGACATACCCTGTTCGCATGACACTCTCCAAACACGCTACTCATTACGGTTCGTATTACATTCTGGGAAAACAACATTCAGGTTGCACTGTTTTATTTCGCATTATAATTAATGTTCATCAACCTTTCATGTAACCCATATGCTATAATGGTACCCCTGCAAAATGTAATGATCGGCCGCGAGGCGTTGACTTACTGGAACAAATTATAATGATCAATCATTAGCGTCGTAGTCATAACATGGCAGTCAAAGTACATTACATTTATAAACTGTATAATTTCCTCTTCTGTGATTATATAGTAAATTATTTCTTTTATATTTTTTTCCCATAATTCACAATCGTGTCTACTAGAATTCGGTTGTTTCGAATCATTTCCATTCCGTCAAAATTTTTGTTATTTTCGTCTGCCATATCACGTGATTTCGATGGAACTGCTGGCCCTGAGCTTCCGGTGTCAATGTACACAACAAAAACTCCAATCGATATGTGCCGTTTTAATGTTCCATTCTCAAGTTAAAAATATCTTAACATTTTCTGTAAAAGACAGATATCAATTAAATTATTTTATTTGTATCAAAGACTTCAACGCAGAGACAAATAATTCTTTAAAATTAAATTTGTTTTCTTTCTTTATTTGCGGCCGTCAGCATCATGAAAGGAAAACGATCTGCCTTTATGTATATATTTCTTATATAAGACAGATAGTGGGGTACCGAACACCAGTATTTATTCAGCGGTTTCCTTGGCGTCTCCATATTACAATTACTTATAATCTACCGCATCTACGACTATTGATATGCTGACGTTGTCACAGTAATAGCGTAAACACCGGAAATCGCCTGCCAATTTGTTCAGACGTCAAGACACGAAAAAGACGGAACGTGGTCGGAATTGACATGATTCGAAACAACCAAATTGGGTCAGAGGTATTAGTATTAGCTTTAAAATGATGAAATAAAGGTAAATATTTCACATTAAACAGCTTATCGTACCATTTTTCGCCTTTTGAGAACGAAAATTACCATCGATTTATTATTGCCTTGCAAGCAAATAATTTGACCTCGCTTTCTCCGTATGCAACTGACCTTACTAGTGACAGGTAAAAACGAATAATTTGTATTTTGTCGCTTATTAACTGCAAACTTGCATGTTTCTTTGTCCGTATTTAACGCCGACTAAAAGCAGATTCACAGAAAATAAGAAATAAGTGCATTGTTGTACTGATTTAATGACGATTCGGCAAACTCCATAAACAATGCCGATAATTAATAAGATGGCGTCCATTTCTTGATCGATCTCAAAACGCGAACAGGTCCCCGATGCGCGTACATTTCATAACATATATAAGTTACAAAAAAACGTTTTATTAAGGCATCAATCATATCTGATAGTTTTTATGTATAATGCCACTTTAAAGTATTTGGTTTTGGGCTAATGTTATTAATTGACTTAATTGCGTCGGTGGTGTAATGGTTAGCGGTCAAACCAAAGTCTATAAAATTGATATTTGTTGCTTCTCCGCAAAGAACGCAGCATTAAGGAGAAAGAACAAAGACTGAATGGCTCGGAATCGTAATAATGTGTTCGACTGGAGCGACATGTCTACCCGCGGACTGTTGTTTCAGTGAACTAGCACTATACAAATTAATCTAAGCGTATTGGTCTAGACCAAAGCGGACCTCATCATTTCATTGAAAATTAACGTATTCTCGCCGTGATATAGTTGAACAATTTGAATTAGCTGAAAAACACCAATAACTCACTCACTTATTAATTGACCCAGTGTTATTTTGGGTATTTTCGGAAATGGTTTGATTTGCAACTTAGCTGTGTATTTTAACATTAGATATAACATTGTATAAACATAATAATAAAAAAAGATATTGCATTGTATTCGATGACATACATGTAGATAATGATGTTTTGTATCAAATGTATTATAGATGTTACTGTTGTGGTTAACTTGTTAATGATAAGAAAAGAACATACAATAAAATATACAAATAACGATCTACAAAACATTAAACAGAAAACTAAAGATCGAGCAACGCGAACCCCACTAAATACCGGGGTTGAACCCATGTACTCCGGAAGGGTAGGAGTTCCTAAATACCGGGGTTGAACCCATGTACTCCGAAAGTGTAGGAGTTCCTAAATACCGGCGTTGAACCCATGTACTACGAAAGTGTAGGAGTTCCTAAATACCGGGGTTGAACCCATGTACTCCGGAAGGGTAGGGGTTCCTAAATACCGGGGTTGAACCCGTGTACTCCGAAAGTGTAGGAGTTCCTAAATACCGGGGTTGAACCCATGTACTCCGAAAGTGTAGGAGTTCCTGCTCCAATTGATCCCGAGCACTGTAATAAAAGGTAGATATATAATATAGTGTGCACGACTCGTTTCTGTGATAAGCTCCACCAGGTACGTCCATGATCAAATGATTGGAAAGGTAAATGACTTTAATGTCTGTAGGAGCACCAAAGACCAAAGGGCTCAAACAGGATAACCAAATCCGGCTAAGGTAACATTGAGGAATTGGAAATAGATGTTAGAGAATACAGAAGGAGCAATTAATCCAGAGAAACTGGCAACATTGGGTAGACATAACACAAGACAAATACAAACAAAGCAAAACCACAACACAATATATGTTTAACACAACTATACGCAAGCCAACACAAATAAGGTAAATAAGACGAGCCCTCCTACAAACAACTGGATGTATAGACGAACCCAACAAACACAAATAACGTAAATAAGACGAGCCCTCCTACAAACAACTGGATGTATAGACGAACCCAACATCGTTTTCACGCGGAAATTTCGATAATAAATATATCTTTTAAATCATGTCTGTGCAACTGGGCTGATGATACCCTCGGTGCTAATAGTCCACCATCAGAGGTATCGACCTGGTGATAGTAATACAACATAGATATCTAATCTAATGTGCACCGTGTGTTTCTAGAATACCCTTCGTCAGGTACGCTCAAAGATGATGTCATATGCCATGAAAGCAGGACTGAATAATTTCCTTTCATATTGCAGGAACCGTTTGATTGAATTGGTTGGTTGTCGGATGTATTAACAATTAATGTTCATATCAGAAGTTTTTTAACAATCAGCATATATGTGCAAAAATTGGTTTTAATATTATACACCCAAAAAAAATTACTTATCATTTTAGAAATAAAAAAAAATGTCTGAATATCTAAATATAAATCAAGGACAGCTGCAAAGAATGCCGTATTATACCCTCTACTTACTGTTCATATATTAAATGAAAATAGTTACGATACTTTTCCCACACCAATGCCAATTTCGTGTATCCTTCATTTTACTAAAGGAGGAAAATAATATTCAAATTACATTAAATCGGCCTAAGTTGATAATTATAACTAAACAATTGTATACCTATAATAATATACATTGCATAGTCCCGATTCTTGTTTGTTTGTTTTGTTTGATGGTGTTTAACACCACTTTCAAGAATATTCCAGTTATATCGTGGCGGTCAGTTTTCTTTGTGGAGGAAACCGGAGGACCCGGAGAAAACCACCGACCTGTAGCAAGTTACTGACAAACTGTATCACATAATGTTGTACACCTCGCCCTGATCGAGATTCGAACTCACAACATCAGTGGTGATAGGCACTGATTGCATAGGTAATCCAATTCCATACGATCACGGCCACGACGGCCCCGGTCCCGATTCTATTATAGAATAAAATGAAAAAAACTGCAATTACCAGAATGTTAGAACAGTTCCAATATTCAATAGAAAAATCGCACGAAAGAGGCAAAAATTATACAGAAATAAAGACAGTAATAGTAAGTTCTGTATTGTCATATTGTATATGATACAGAAATGAAGACAGTAATAGAAAGTTCTGTATTGTCATATTGTATATGATACAGAAATGAAGACAGTAATAGTAAGTTAAGATAGCAGTCATCAATTTACGGAATTGTTTAATAACATTGATCCTGACTTATCTATCCCAATTAGATATAGTAAAGATAAGACGATTTCCTCCCGAGGTAAAATATTAAACGATCTGTGTGTACAGACAAGTGTAAGAATTTTAAATGGGCGAACCACATGTGATCACACAGGACAATTCACATGCTATATGTATAACGGATGTAGTGTTGTGGATTACTTCATAGTTTCTGAATGCTTGTTCAGTAATATTTCATTCTTAGAAGTTCATGATTTGCTTAGTGATCTATCAGATCATTGCCAAACATCTCTGTTATTGAATGTTAATAGTAAATGGAAAAAAGAATATGCCTTTAAATATAAAATGCCAAAAAGTGGAACGAAAATTACTCTGTTCTTCTTTTTCAAGAAAGTTTAACAACTACAAAAATCCAAACAAAAATCGAAAACTTTAACAGGAAGGATTATCTTGATAATACCAATAAAATGATTGATGATTTAAATAATATTTACTACGATGCTGCCTTTACTTCCTTACAGCAAAAATAAATAAAACTCAAGGTAACAAAAATACTAAAAATAAACCTAAGTGGATCGACATGTCTCTGTCTAAATTAAGAGACAATCTCAAAGATAAATCTAATTTATTACAAAGATTTCCTTATGATCCTTATATTAGAGGAAACTTTTTAAGCACTCTAAAACTTTATAGAAAGACCAGAAAAAAAAAGATAAGAGAATTTAAACAAAATTTAATTAATCAGTTAGATATGCTGAGAGACAATAATCCAAAGGATTATTGGAAATTATTAGAACAAGTGACGAACTCTAAGAAGTGTAATACCATACCTGAAGTATCAGGTAGTACATGGTATACATATTTTAAACAATTAAATAAAAATGATAACCAAACAGGCTCCAAGAATTTTTTAAGCTCCCTTTTAAATATGGAAGAAGAACGTATATTTTCTGAGCTTGACATTAAAATATCATTAAAAGAAATACAAAAGGAAATCAAAAATTTAAAGTATAATAAAGCTTGTGGTTTTGATCTTATCTTGAATGAAATGATTAAAGCTAGTCAATTATACTTATTAGAAAGCATACAAAAAATATTTAATACAGTACTTAGTACAGGTGTTTATCCTAAAATATGGGCTAAGGGATACATAGTTCCAATATTTAAAAATGGGTCCAAAGACGATCCCAGCAATTATCGAGGAATTACAATTGGTAGCTGTTTAGGGAAACTATTTGGAAAAATCATGAACACCAGATTAGAACAGTTTCTCAGCAGCAGAAATATAATTTCTCTAGAGCAAATAGGTTTCTGTAAGGAAAAAAGAACAAGTGACCATCATTTTGTTTTAAAAACGCTCATAGATAAATATACACAACAAAACTATAAAAAAAAACTCTATACTTGTTTCATTGATCTGAAAAAAGCCTTTGATACTGTCAATCATAATGGTTTATTTTATAAATTGAGAAAGATTGGTGTAAGCGATCTTTTCTATAATGTATTAAAAAGTATGTACAAATTCACAAATCTTTCTGTGAGAATAGATATGGAGAATGTATCTGATAATTTTACATCAAATATAGGTGTAAGACAAGGGACAATTTAAGTCCCACTTTATTTAAAATCTTTATTAATGATTTGGTGAAAGTTTTTAATGATTTAGGTGATCCAGTTAGTTTGAATTGTTTAAAGTTAAATTGTTTGATGTATGCCGATGATTTAGTCTTAATGTCAGAGACAGCTGAAGGCCTTCAAAATAGTTTGAATATTTTATATTCAGATGGTTGTGATTGGGATTTACATATTAATATTGGAAAAACAAAATCACTGGTTTTTAATAATACTGGTAGATTAGAGAAGGATATTTTCAGAATCAATAACATTCCAATAGATAGAACCAGAGTTTACAAATATTTAGGGATATTGTTTAGTATGAAAGGTAATTTTACTGATGGAAGAATAGATTTACATAATAGAGGTTTAAAGGCTTTTTTTAAACTTAAGAAGAAGTTCAGTGAATTAAAACCTAATGTTAAAACACTTTTACATATTTTTGATCACTCAGTAAAGCCAATTTTATTGTATGGGAGTGAAGATTGGGGAGCTACTCTAGCGAGAAAATTAAACAAAGAAAAAGAATTATTGTATTACAAAGAATGTTAAAACATAAAACAAGAAAACCTACATAGTAAATTTTGTAAATTTGCATTGAAGTGTGGTAAAAGATCTACTAATGTTGCCGTTCTAGGTGAGTTGGGTAGATATCCTTTATTAATAGAGGTGTTTTTAACTGTTATAAACTATCTAAAACGTATAATAAAAACAGAGGACAAATTATTGTTAGAGGCTTTTAGTGTATCAATATCACTTCATCATCAAAATAAATGTAGCTGGTACTCAAATGTAAATAATCTGTTGCAGTTTCTTGATATAGACATTAAGTTACTAGAAAAAACAATCAGAGTTGAAAAGACATATTTATAGAAAATTAAAATTAAAATATGATAACTTGTGGAGATCAGAAATAAATGATACTAGAGAGAATAAACAATTTGGAAATAAATTGAGAACTTACTGTAGTTTTAAAAATAATATAATACTTGAAAAATATTTATTAACATTAAATGATGAACAAAGAGTTATGTATACTAAATTCAGAATAAGTGCACATAAATTAGAAATAGAAAAAGGAAGATATATTGGTTCAAAAGTTGAAGATAGAATTTGTCAATTATGCAAAGATGATATCGAGGATGAAGTCCATTTTTTACTCCAGTGTCAGTAGTATATGGGTACGGACAAAGTCGCATTTGCGGGAGAGCGATGAGGGGGATCGACCGGAAGTGACGTCAGTCACGTGACCGGAAGCGGCCCGGAACCGGAAGTGACGTCACTCACCCAGAAGCATGTTATGCGCATAAGCAACCGGAAATTGCGCAACCGTTTCGCGCGTTTTTTTTTCTATTCAACCTACTTTTCTTCCATATTTTTAATATATGTTCCCTATTCAACTTATTTATCTTCTGTATTGTCCCTATCTTATCACTATTCAACCTACTTTTCTTCTATATTTTCCAAATCTTTTCACTATTCAACTTACTTTTCTTCTGTATTATCCATATCTTTTCACTATTCAACTTACTTTTCTTCCCCATTGTCCCTATCATTTTACTATTCGACTTACCTTTCTTCCATATTTTCCCTATCATTTCACTGTTCGACTTACTTTTCTTCCCCATTTTCCAATTTGTTTCACTATTCAACTTACTTTTCTTCCATATTTTCCCTATCTTTTCGCTATTCAGCTTGGCTTCCTTCTATATTCTCCAAATCATTTCACTTTTCAACTTATCTTTCTTCTGTATTTTCCAAATTTTATCACTATTCGACTTACATTTCTTCCATATTTTCCCTATCATTTCACTATTCAACTTACCTTTCTTCCATATTTTCCCTATCTTTTCAATATTTTCCAAATCTTTTCACTATTCAACTTACTTTTCTTCCATATTTCCCCTATCTTTTCACTATTCAGCTTGGCTTTCTTCCATATTTTCCAAATCTTTTCACATTTCAACTTACTTTTCTTCTGTATTTTCCAAATATTTTCACTATTCAGCTGATATTTCTTCCATATTTTCCCTATCTTTTCAAATTTCAACTTACTTTTTTTCCCCATAATTTCCATATTTTTCCACTATTCAACTTATTTTTCTTCCATATTTTCCAAATAGTTTCACTATTCAACTTACTTTTATTCCATAATTTCCATATATTTTCACTATTCAACTTAGTTTTCTTCCATATTTTCCAAATCTTATCAGTATTCGACTTGGGTTTCTTCTCTTTTTTCCAAATTTTATCACTATTCGACTTGGGTTTCTTCTGTATTTTCCAAATTTTTCACTATTCAACTTATCTTTCTTCCATGTTTTCCCTATCATTTCACTATTCAACTTACTTTTCTTCCTCATTTTCCAAATCTTTTCACCATTCAAGTTGCGTTTCTTCTGTATTTTCCAATTTTTTTTCACTATTCAACTTACTTTTCTTCTGTATTTTCCATATTATTTCACTATTCAACCTACTGGAATATCTGAAATAAACAACTTATATTTTTTTAAACATTGCGATTTGTAAAAGACGTTCGGAATTAGTATGGCTACTGAATGTGACGTGACCGAAGGGTCACGTGACACCGAAGGGGGCTCCCTCAGGTGCGCAACTCCAATATCCGATCGGAAATGCCCTTGGGTTGCTATCTAGGACGTCCGCCTCCTCCGAAGCAAACAGACTACGACTATACTTCTCCTCCTCCTCCACCTCCACCGAAGGAAACAGGCTATGATTATACTCCTGCTCCTCCTCCACCGAAGGAAACTGGCTACCATTATACTCCTCCACCTCCTCCTCCTCCTCCTCCGAAAGAAAGAAAGAAAGAAAGAAACTGGCTACGACTATGCTCCATCTTTTCACTATTCAACTTACTTTTCTTCCATATGTTCCCTATCTTTTCACAATTCAACCTACTTTTCTTCCATATTTTCCAAATCTTATCACTATTCGACTTGGGTTTCTTCTCTATTTTCCAAATTTTATCACATTTCAACTTACTTTTCTTCTGCATTTTCCAAAATTTTTCACTATTCAACTTACCTATCTTCCATGTTTTCCCTATCATTTCACTATTCGACTTACCTTTCTTCCATATTTTCCCTATCATTTCATCATTCAACTTACTTTTCTTCCCCATTTTCCAAATCTTTTCACTATTCAACTTACTTTTACTTCATATTTTTCCTATCTTTTCACTATTTTCTTCCATATTTTCCATATCATTTCACATTTCGACTTACTTGTTTTAAATATCCACAATTAAATTTATTTTACATAGCAACCTGACACAGTGTTCTATTTTTAGATCAATAAGAAAACTTACTTCCTGAACAGAGGTTTTAGTATATATTACCTGCCAAAGGCAAGCAAATATCTGTATATAAGTTTAAATATATATATTTTCCTGCCAAGCGCAAGTAACTCTCTGTATATAAGTGTAACAAGCGATTTTCAAATAGCCATTTCTTGATACGTATTATATAGTATTTCTCTTTCTGCACAGATATATGTTCAAATACAGAGTGATGACCCCCTTTATCCTCCACATAAAGAGTCATGTCCCCTACTGGGGTGTTATCCCATATAAATAGTTATGTCCCCCACTGCAGTGTTAAACCTCAACATAAAGAGTTATTTCCCCTACTTTAATATCATCCTTCCACATACAGAGTTGTAACTTATTCCCCACATAAAGAGTTATGTCCCCTATTACAGAGTTATCCCTTCAGATACAGAGTTATTTCCCCTTACTGTAGGGTATGATGTAAACTTAAATATTCTGATGATTTTTTTTTCAAATCAGAATTTTCTTCTCCTGATGTTTGCTGATTTTCCAAGATTAATTCTGTTTTGCTCATTCTGGAAATATAAAAGAATGATTAAATTCCTAAATGCAAACGCCATGAATATGATATTGTGGTGTTTACTCTCAGAACAGTGAAATCTATATAAACATATTAAAACTCTGTAAAACGAATATAACTTTCAACGTTAGTGTTTTCCGAGTACATGACGTCATCAGACATTTCATTTTACCGTACTTTTACAAACCGCAACGTTTGAAATCCAACGTTACTTGTTTTCCCCGTACAGGACGTCATTTTCCGCGAATCATTTTCCCGTATTTTTCCGAAATATTTTCATTTTCGTCACTAAGTGAATAAGGGTAATAACAAAATTACCGAACACAGAGCAATCTTCCAAAGGGAAATTCAAAACTCATAAATCAATAAACAGACAAAATCAGTCAACAACCGGGAAACTGGAAAACCGCAATGGTCCTGACTTGGTACAGGCATTTCTAAAGAAATGGTGGATTGAATCATATTTTACGGCGCCAACCTCTCGCTTCCATTACGGTTCAAAGGTTCCCGTTGTCACTAAAACAGCATTTACAACAATACTGGAAAAACAGGCAAAATAGCAGTCAAACAGTACCAAACTCATTATCTAATATATCTCGTGAACCATCACCATCAACTATGAGTCCTTTGAAGTATTTTAATTACGACCGTATATGTCAAAAGCATTTTTACGTCACACATTCACAAACATTTTTTTTGACATTTTATACCACGTATACCAAATCCTTATCTTTATACATTTTCACTATATGAAAATGTATCTTTTACTATTGTATCTGCAGAGACAGAATATATTTCGACAAGATCTTGATATCGGAATATAAACTTTTTAAGAGATCGAATAAGGGGAATCTTTTTATAGCCCTGGTCCAGTAGCCTGTTTTTCAGACAAAGATGACGCTTCAAGAAATCAGAATAATTGCTACTGGCTCTTGCCTAACGAATCAATTGCGAGATGTAAACACCATATGCAGGAGAAGCTGGTATATTGCTGCACATATTAGGAAAATTTATGATTTTAAAATTGAAGTCGTCTCGTTTATCATAAATTTTTGTACTGAGTTGACCACTGTCGTCAAATTCGAGGTATAAGTCCAAAAATGATGCTGATGAAGCTGTATCTGTGGTCTCTTTAATTTGCAGCTCTGGAGGATATATCAATGGAAGAAATTCTGCAAATCTAGAATTATTGATAGATAAAACGTCATCAATATACCTGTATGTGAAATTAAAGGCTCTAGCTTCGTGAATCTTCTTATCTTTAACAAGTTTTTGAAGAAACTCCGACTCATATGAGTATAAAAATAAATCGGCTAGAAGAGGGGCACAATTCGTACCCATTGGTATGCCGACGACCTGCTGAAACAGTGTACCTCCAAAGGAGACAAATATGCTATCGATGAGGAATTCCAGCATACTGATCACTTGTTCCTCGGAGTAGCATGTTTTACCTTTTTGAATTTTTGAAAAATATGTGGAATTGTAACCTAACACAACAAATTTTGATCCATCGTTTCTATGACTGAAAGCTTCGTGGATTGTTTCTTTTAAGCGGGTTTTTAATTTGTCATGCGGTAGGGTGGTATATAGAGTTGAAAAATCAAAAGTTTTGATGGAGGATACTTGAGAGAAAGATCTAAGGTTATCCAAAAGATCTTTCGAGTTTTTCAAAATCCACATGTGATTTATGCCACTACGCGAGTAAACAGTTTCACAATATTTCTGTTGTCCCTCTTTTACTGCAGACAGAATCTTTGTCAGGTGAATAGACAATTCTTTCGTCGAACAAGTTGATGATCCCGCTATGCACCTTTCTTTGTATGGTGTCTTATGGAGTTTAGGTATCCAATACAAATAGGGTATGTCCTCAGACTCTTTACCAGAGGGAATGTTTAAAGAGGTCATGAAGGATCTGTGGTTAGCTAGGATTTCATCTGTGTCGAACGAAGTTGGTTTGTATGTGGTATTACCAGAGGTGTTGTTATTTATGCCTAATTCCCTGATTAGGCATTCGTAGTAATATGATTTACATACAAACACAATGTTGTTGGAAGCCTTGTCCGCAGGAACGATAACATATTTGTCACGAAGAGAGGAAATACACTCAACAGCTTCTTGGTCTTTAAATACAGACTTAGGTCGACTATTAACACAATTTTTGAGTTTCTGAATCCGACCTTGTACTAGAGACCTAATTGTTCTAACCCAGTCTGACAAGGACTCTAGCTCAGGATCTTGGTCTACTTCTCTCTTTATCCACCCTCTGGCATAATCTTCAACAGCATCCATAATTATCTTGAAATTATGCTTCCAATTGATGTGTTGAGGTTCTCTGAATTTAGGACCATGAGAAATCACCTTTCGGAGACTCTCATATTGAATGATATTCAGATCACTAGTGATTACATGTCCAGATGGGTTATATTGAAATGGAGAGTGGGAGCAGTCACAAGTCAGAGGATGATTGAGGTACTCTTCTATGTTAATATCTTGCAATGCTTCTTTGTAGTTGAAAATTTTACGGCAAATGCTGTTAGTGTAGCTATAGGAGACAATGGGAACAGATTGATTTTTGAAATATGGTGGAATTTCTTTTACGATCTCTTTTCTATTAAGAATGTTGCTGATGTTAATAGCATCGATTCCTTTGTTAGCAAACGGAATATGGAGGAATTTTCTGTTGTTATCATGAAGAGGTTCAGATCGAACTGGTTTGAAAAGACGAAAAGATGCCACGTCACATATAATACTTTACAATCTGTACTTAGGAGAAAAAGGATCTACGCCTCCTTTGTCAAGTCCAAAATCCCTAAGATCTTTGAGGTAGTTTACAGGTAGTGAAAATAAGATAGTACGAATGTGATGAATTCCACGAGGCTTCTGTATATTAGAAATGATAGGGAAAATATGGAAGAAAGGTAAGTCGAATAGTGAAATGATAGGGAAAACATGGAAGAAAGGTAAGTTGAATAGTGAAAAAGTTTGGAAAATGCAGAAGAAAAGTAAGTTGAAATATGATAAAATTTGGAAAATACAGAAGAAACCCAAGTCGAATAGTGATAAGATTTGGAAAATATGGAAGAAAAGTAGGTTGAATTGTGAAAAGATAGGGAAAATATGGAAGAAAAGTAAGTTGAATAGTGAAAAGATGGAGCATAGTCGTAGCCAGTTTCTTTCGGAGGAGGAGGAGGAGCAGGAGGAGTATAATGGTAGCCAGTTTCCTTCGGTGGAAGAGGAGGAGTATAATCATAGCCTGTTTCCTTCGGTGGAGGAGGAGGAGAAGTATAGTCGTAGTCTGTTTGCTTCGGAGGAGGTGATAAATTTCAAATAGACGCGGACGTCCTAGAGAGCATCCCAAGGGCACTTCCGATCGGATATTAGAGTTGCTCACCCGAGGGAGCACCCTTCGGTGTCACGTGACCCTTCGGTCACGTCACATTCAGTAGCCATACTAATTCCGAACATCTTTTACAAATCGCAATGTTTAAAAAATATCAGTTGTTTATTTCAGATATTCCAGTAGGTTGAATAGTGAAATAATATGGAAAATACAGAAGAAAAGTAAGTTGAATAGTGAAAAAAATTTGGAAAATACAGAAGAAACGCAACTTGAATGGTGAAAAGATTTGGAAAATGGGGAAGAAAAGTAAGTTGAATAGTGAAATGATAGGGAAACATGGAAGAAAGATAAGTTGAATAGTGAAACATTTGGAAAATACAGAAGAAACCCAAGTCGAATAGTGATAAAATTTGGAAAATACAGAAGAAACCCAAGTCGAATAGTGATAAGATTTGGAAAATATGGAAAAAAGGCAAGTTGAATAGTGAAAAGATAGGGAAAATATGGAAGAAAAGAAGACAGGTTGTCAGTCTTAAACTTAATATATACTAGACTAAACGATTGGTGAATTCTCTCCTTCTCTTCATTTCTATCAATGTTAAATCTAAGCATTGACACGAGTTGTCAGATGATTGAATTATTATCAAAACTGTTTTTTAAAAACATCAAGAATGCATAGAACTGAAATACCGTATAAGATATATGCAATCATGTAATAAACCAATACATTTGTTCTTTTACATATAAAATACATTTTCGAAATCATTCATAACGTGGTATTCACAGACAATTATATAATATGCTTGTATGTTTGTAATCAGAGGAGAAAAACAAATGAAATACCATTAACGTGTATGCAAATGCAAGTAAACGTACATATTGTCTCAGCAAAAAAGATTATGAAATGAATATAATTTTACAATACTTTTCACTTTATTGTTACTGAACAAAATATACTTGTGACTACTATCGTACATTGTGATCTTGGACTCTAATATGTCGTGTCTGCTGGTAACTGAGCTGCACTCTGTGTTCCTAGGTGGCGGATCAGGGATGCTCTCTAGATGGGAGGTTGTTAATATTTGTATTTTAGCACAGAAAACCACTTCGTGGATTAAATTTGGTGATATACTATGAGATTGTCCCGCTCCCTATGACTTCCCGTAATAACACTCGAAAACACCACACAAACACGTATGCTTACAGTTGTTGTCTTATATTTTAGTGTTATATCGTGCTATTTAGAACCGATATTTTACTCCGCCAATAGCATTTGTCGAAAACAAACACAAGGATTGAACATTGCTTCCTCAAAACAGATGATGTAGTCCAAACTTCTAGTACACAAATACAAATGTAGGTAATCAGTGCCTATCACCACTAAAGTTGTGAGTTCGAACCCCGTTCGTGGCGAGGTGTACTCCATGCAACATTATGTGATAAAGTTTGTCAGTTACTTGCAACAGGTCGGTGGTTTTCTCCGGGCACTCCGGTTTCCTCCACCAATAAAAGTAAACCGCCCTGATATAACTGAAATATTGTTGAAAGTGGCGTTAAACATCATAAACCAAACCAAACCAAAACCAAATGTAGGTTTCCCAGAAATTAAATTTATTATCTTATTATTGTATTACTGCCACTGTGTCAACAATACCTCTGCTGATCTACTATTAGTCCGTGAGGGTATCATCCGCCCATTAGTTTTTTTTTTTTTTTTTGCACAGGCATGGTCCATTTGATGTATTTTTTTTTATCGAAATTTATCGAAATAACGCTAAGGGTCTCCTGCCCGAACATATATGAACCTTAGCCGATTTTGGCTATCTTGTTTAAGTTAATCGTTATTCTTGCTCCCAATGAATTTTAAATTATTAGGCTTACCTTTCCAATATTGTTTTACTTTTACCGTACATGATGATGGTTATTTCAGAAATGTGCCGTGCGCACAAAGCTAATACATACTCAATAACATGTCAATCACGATCATAGATATATCATTAAACAAAAGGTTAATTTTATAGTCTTTATCAATTACGAGGTCAGTAGAGTAATAATTCATGTCAACTATATTTTGTTTAACATGCTTCAAATATTAATTGTATGCAAATGTATTACGCGTTTTTGGATTTTCAAAATTTTCCTCGTTATAAATAACTATATTAATTAGATATAAAAAATAATATGCAGCGCACGCACATGTACGTGCATTAGAGCAACCTTTCTTTGGTTTTTATGCTCTCAAAGATCTTAAAATTATTTGACTTTCTATTCTTTTAACTATCACCGTACATTATTGTGGTTATTCCAGAAACCCGTCGATCGCACTCAATAAAATGTCAACCTCTGTCATAAATATCGTGCAATAAAGATGTATTTTATAGTCTTAATCAATTACGAGGTCATTAAAATTCAGGTCGACTATGTATTGATTAACATGCTTCCAAAATTAATTGTTTGCAAATGTATTTTCCGTTTTTTGGATTTCAATTTTTTTACGTTATTGATAACTATTAAAGGAATATTAATTAGCTATGTAAGAGAAGATCCAAAGTACGCGCATGTACATGCATTAGAGCAACATGTGTTGATCCATTAACAACAATGAATCAACGTTACACAGTGCTAATGGGAATTATCTGACAATAGGGTTCCTGTTACGGATATTGCTTTCAGAAAACATGTCCAATATCTAGGAGACAAAATGTGTGCCTGACAGCAATGTTTCCATGCTATCAAGGTCGTAGTCGTGGTCGAATAGTAGTTGGATTTACACCTACCTATGCAATCAGTGCCTATCACCTCTAACGTCGTGAGTTCAAATCCCGCTCATGTCGAGGTATACTCGATACAGCATTATATGATAAAGTTAGTCAGTGACTTGCGGCAGATCTGTGGTTTTCCCCGGATCCTCCGGTTTCTTCCACCAATAAAACTGACCGCCACGATATAAGCGAAATATTGTTGAGTTAAACACCATAGACCTAACCCATAAACCTTTAGAAAACATGTCTAATATCTAGGACACACAAATTGTGCCGGACAGTAATGTTTCCATGTTATCACTGATATCGTATAAGACGACGAACATAACATAAAATTGACACAGTACTATCAAATATGCAATTATCCCATTCTCCCAAATGACATATCCTAGACTGCAATGTAATTATTGGCAACGATCGATCCCTGGTATCAGTTCCGTCGCCATGCATTTTCATGTAAATTACAGTTTTAACTAATGCTCTGTCAACACCTCTATATAACGATTGCCAATAACAGGCCATGGATGACTTATCCTGACCTTAAAGTGTAAATATATATTGTAATATTAAAGCATTTTGTTTTTCTTTGATCTTTTTATGGTTTATATACCAAAATATAAGTAGCAGCTAAGAACTATGAAATATTATACGCAGATATGAGATATTGTACACTTTAAATCTAGGCTGCAGTTTTATTACTCTCAGAGAGTCGTACAGTTTTCAAGGACCTAGATCTGATATATTGCATGGCTTCGTGTTACAAATCATTTATACCACGTTTTTCCGAGTTAAACGGTTAAACAATTTCACACTACGCGTTCGCTTGTTTAACCGTACGATGGTAAATTAGTATTTTTATCTGCTAACTGATAAAATTGTTGATTTTCTGGTTATCGCAGAAACTAAGATTGATCAGTCTTTTAATGACAACTTATTTCAAGTCGAGGGATTTAAAATGTTCAGAAGAGATATATAGAATCTAACACCGGCAAAAGTGCAAGACAGGGAAATCTCCGACACCCGAGGGTAAGATTTCAATCGTTCGCTGACGAGGCTCGCCGAGTCAGCGAACGATTGAAATCTTACCCGAGGGTGTCGGAGATTTCCTTGTCTTGCACTTTTTGCCGGTGTTTGATTTTATTTCTCACTTTTATCAGCTGCTACCTAATTTGTTTTGTTTACATTCCCGATCGAGCGTTTTCCCGCAAATTTTGTTTTCATTGCTGAAGTAAATATTTAATTTATTCATATGCATCCGTGTTTTGGCAGTATTTTAAATGTATTTCATAATAAAATACAATGTATTTAATAAATATATGATAAATGTAACTCAACACCACACCTGTGGCTGTGAAAACATATTTGAATTTGGTCAAAGGGAGATAACGTTAGTTACTAACAAGGGAGAGCACTCTATTATTTACTCAAAGTAAACAAACATTGTGCATACACCGTGAAACATGAAAGGTGCACGATAGTTAGATTATTAGCTAGCAGAATATTACATACATACATACATTAATTTAAAAATACTTATGTAATAGAATCGTGGTTAAATGAAAGTAATTCAAATCTTGATTGAAATTGCTGAAGCGAAGTAAAGATTTTACCGGGAAAAGTACCGGGGGGTACAAGACAAGGAAATCTCACACCGGCAAAAACAGGAAGTGCTCTATCTCAAAAGTGAGAAAGAAATAGTAATGGCGGAGGACTGTTAATATTTATTAATTCAGACTTTCCATGCAGTCGAAAAATAGATCACGAATCTGAAAATCTAGAGAACATTAGTCTTGAGATCCACTTAAACAAAAGCAAGTGGCTTATAATGGGCATATACAAACCACCATCTATGCAAGATAACACCTTTAATGAATATTTTACAACAAATTTAGATAAATGTACTATGAATTATGACAATATTTTGGTAATTGGTGATTTAAATTTTAACATGTTAAATGAAACAAAATGTAAAACTTTAAATGACTTATGTGATGTTTTTAATCTATCACAATTAGTATCAAAACCTACATGTTACATGAAGGGCTATGCTCCTTCACTTGTTGATGTCATACTAACAAATGTAAAGAACCAATGTTTTAATGTCCATAATATACCAACAGGGATCAGTGATTGTCACAATTTATTATCAGTCACTTTAAAGGGTAAAGTAATTATAGAGAGGCAACATAAAATCTCTTTTTTTTAGGAGTTATAAAAATTTTGATGTTGAAAGCTTTAATTCAGATATTATCAAACTTAGTATTATACCATCAAATAATGTAAAAACATCAGAAGATATAAATGCTGTATATGAAAAATATGACAAAGATTTTATTAACATCCTAGTTATACACGCCCCCATCAAGTCAAGGCAACCACGAAAACAACCTTTGCCCTGTATGAATAGAGAGTTAAGAAAAGCTTTTTATCGTAAACACATGCTATACACTCAATATACCAAGAACAGAAATTCAAAAACATGGGAAAAATATAGGAGGCAGCGAAATATGGTAACAAAACTTAAGAAAAAATCTGTAAAACCATATTTTTTAGAAAGGTGCTCCGGTGGTTTAAAAAAGCAACTTTTGGTCTACAATGAAACCATTTTTTTTCCAAAAAATGAAATTTAGGTGAACAAAAAATAATTATAACTGAAAACAATAACATAATAAATGACACTAAAGAGGTTTCAGAACATTTAAAAAAAAACTTTTTTGCAACTGCAGCAAACAAAATTTTAAATGATATAACTTATGACCCGGTAAATCATTCCAGTATTTTACAAATAAAGGGTCAAAATTTTGATAAATCCTTTGATTTTTTAGAAAACCACGTCAGAAAAGGTTGGTAAGATAATGAATAATATTAATGGGGATTTTTTTTTTTAAATATTTCACTCTTATCTTTGTGCTTTTAAACGAGGTTATGGATGTCAAACCACACTGTTAAGACTACTAGAAGATTGGCGTGCAGCACTTGATAAAAATATGTATATAGCTGCGGTTCTAATGGATCTATCCAAGGCCTTCGATTGCCTACCCCATGAAATTTTGCTAGACAAATTGTCAGCCTATGGTGTTTACAATCATTCGGTTTCCCTCCTTAAATCATATTTGACTAACAGAAAACAGCAAATTAAAATTAACACTATACTTAGCAGTTGGGCTGACATCCATAAAGGAGTGCCCCAAGGATCTATCCTAGGACCCCTTTTATTTAAATTTTTTATAAATGACATTTTTAAATTTATAAAACATGGAACTCTGTATAATTATGCCGACGACAACACTTTGTCTTTTTGTAATCCAGATTTTCATGTTCTAATTTCAACTTTGCAAACTGAATCCTTAAATTTAATTGAATGGTTTAGAATCAACAAGATGCAAGCAAATCCTGACAAATTTCAGGTTCTAGCTGTTGGCAAGAAAACTTTTAATAAAAACCCGTCTATTTGTATACAAAATTCCTCTTTATCTTGTGAAGAAACTGTAAAACTCCTGGGTATTGACATTGACTATCAGTTAAATTTTGATATGCATATTGGTAAGATTTGCAGAAAGGCATCTCAGCAACTCAACATTCTCAAACGTTTGGGACCATTTTTGGATAGATTAAGTAAATTAACAATTTTTCACACTTTCATTTTAAGTAATTTTAATTTCTGCCCTTTGGCTTGGCAGTTTTGTAACGAAAATAATACTAAAAAGTTAGAGAAAGTGCAAGAAAGGGCACTGCGTTTTGTGTATGAAGATCACACAAATTCATATGAGGATCTCCTGAGTAAAGCTAAGATGCCCTCTGTGCAAATTAGAAGATTAAGAACCATGGCCATAGAAACATTTAGAATTGTACAGAAAATTTCACCTGTTTGTCTACATGATTTGGTAAATATTTTTTCAGATACAACAACATCCTAGAAATTCCACAAGTAATGACAGTAACATATGGTAAAAAAAAGTTTCAAATTCGCTTCTGCTACACTCTGGAACAGCCTTCCGGACCATTTCAGGACTGAAAACAGTTTTTCACAATTCAAAAGCCTTATGCAGTCCTGGAATGGTTCGGAATGCCGTTGCTCTGCCTGCAAAATATAATGCTTTAGGTAAAAGGTAAAATGTAAAATTCATTTAGGACAGATACCAACTAAATCTAGTGTAGTTTAAAAATATACAAATATAAAATTATATAAAACAAT
>MJUT01046279.1:18673-29866 GCA_002080005.1 Gigantidas platifrons | reverse complement strand
TAATGATTCGCAATGATTAAATGGAAGTGATAATAGAGAGCATGAATCGCATAAATATTGAAAATTAGATGTTCCGGAAAGCCATGCTTCATATTTATCAAGTGAAATTTTCGCACATTTTATATGTGATTTACATTTACATATTTCACAGTGCATGCTTTTACTAGTTTTAATTATTCCTTTTTTACATATGCTGCATGGACATTTAGGAGTGCGTCTAGCTGTAGATGGTCCTGGATGAGGATGCACGTCCCCGCATATTAATATAAAAATCAAAAGTGTGGACTTTGGAGTTATTTTAAAATTAGATAGATTAGTACGTTTACAAAAGGAATAGAACGACAAAGATGGTTTTTGAAGGTGACTTTGGGTAGATTTATAAATAAATATCGAAAGTTGACTAATTTCACTTTTATTATAAAAAATTATCCCTGTGAAGTCAAAATAATGTTTTCTTAACCTTAAATCTTCATCAGGAATTGCCAAATTGAAATAATTGTTGATACAGCTGGCAAAAAACACGTAAATTATTAGGGACAAAAATATGCCAGCTGTTGCCATGTTAATATTTTTGACGTTGCTTATGCTTGTTCTTTTAACTTATATACATGTAGTCCAATTTAAGTAGTGCTTTGTATGATATTTATGCTTTGTGTATTGTAATTGTGCTTTTCAATTGCTTTTAATATGTCTCGCTTTGTGTTTTATGTTGTGCATGCTGTGTCTTTATGTAATGCTTTTGTTATATGTGTATTCGGTAAAAAGCTCACCAGAGCTTATGTTATATGTTGTAATGAACCCGAATCAAAATAAAGCTTTCGTATTCGTATTCGTATTACATAATCAGTTGGAAAGCAGACTCGCATTTTAATTACTTTTCCGCCTGTTGAATATTTAAAAATCCAAGGGAGATAATCGTAAATATTTTCCGCTAGATGGCGCTCCACAAGCCCAAACAATTATACGTACTTGGAAAACTACGTTTTTCTTCTATTAATTCAATGAAAATGATTGAAATATGATTAAAAATCACATTTATATTTATTAATGGTCATGATTTTCAGTCGGTATAAAAATCGGTCTGTGATGAATGTAAAAATAACGGCTTTTTTCTTTACCTCGGAAAATCGTAATTTTTTCTTGTCGCGTATGTTTACACTTTTTGCATCTGACAGAATAAAGTTCTGGAGTAGGAAAAAATTTAAAAAACTGGTTCCTTGGACAGAATAATATCTACACTTCATTGGGTAAAAGGGAATTTACATCACTCTTAACAGTTTAAGAAAAATAGTCCATATTCCAGCGTCACCCAAACAAAGACAATGGCTCCTCCCATTTTGCTCGTGTAATCAATATTCACACCTGTATTTACACATGTAAACAATGGAATAACGGTAGGCATGTGAGGTTAAACATACTGCTTTGATGTACAATGCAAATTGTCTCCAAATTCGATACATTTATCCCGTTCTGTCAATCGCATGGGTTCACAAATAATTGAAATATTTCTGTCACGATGAGGGATGGTGATGTTGATTCCATTTTCCACTAGAATATTGTAGTTTTCTGTCAACATATTTCAACATGCTTACCAACGTGTAATAGCTATTCATGTGTCACTTTCAGATTCATTGCTTTACATATGTAAAATCCACTACAACCCGAACTTGTATACACCCCCCTTTTCTGAAAGTCAAATAGATATTTCATATACTGGGTTTACCTCATTCCGATGGTCTTACGGAAACACACCTTGTAAAAAAGACGATACCTATCGTTTGAATGAATCTGTATTCATACAAACATATTATGCTATGAACTAATAAAAAATAATAATATCCTTTTAAAACAGGAGTTTTAACCTTGTGTTCAAGTCATCGATTGTTGACAGTTCTCCGATTGGACCTTTTTTTTACCTTAACCTCGTTTCGATGTACTGGGAATTCCCTGTTATGGAGAGCCATTGGGGCTAATATGCTTGACTGCTTTGGCGGGTTATTTATATCAGATATATTTGAACCAAATAAAAGAATTTTTTATTATTTTAAAAATTCTGTATAGCACACTTAGATGGAAAAAAGATATGATTGCATAAAATGTAAAAACAACAATTGATTTTTATCTAATTGTTTGGGATTAAATTTTATGCACTTTTTGGCAATTTTCATTTTAAATTTCACATATTTTAAGATTTGGAAGAAACATGATGGTATAATTCCAAAAAACAACACTTGCTCTTTTTTTCTAACGTTGTTCACTCATGCCGTATATAGCTTTAACTCCGGTCGTATTATGGAAAAACAACAAAGTCTCATAATTGTTAATATGGTTTTCCATAGTTTTTTCCTGCGCACAACCGTAAGTGCAACTTTATTGTCATTGGTAACTAGGAAGCTGGATAGCAGACGAACATAAAACAGTTTTCACATGTTCAATAAACGATATCTAAGTTGATTTTTAAGATTTATCAAATGAGATGGCATATTGTGCAGTGTCCGAAATTCGATAAGAACCTAATTTCGATAGGTAAGTATTTTTAGTGTCGCATTCGGATTCTGATGACGTCACCACCCGGAACATTTTGGTATAGAACGACCTAGTGTTGACGTCTACCACAAGTAAACAAAAATCTAGAAAATGTCTTTAAAAGAAGTGAGTAACTTATTCTATTCCTCCTAGACTAGAAAAACTATGTTTTCACTAATACCATTTTATTTGACCGCAAAACGTTGATTTTCCTCATGAAAACTTAATTAGAATCCACTGAACTGTCATTGTCTTGATCGTCTGCCTCTACGCTAATATATTCTAAAAATAGAACATAGTGGAATCCCTGTCCAAAAATGAAACGTTTGGAAAGCCAAAGGTGTCATGTTATGAAATTGTTCAAATGACGTTCAGAGACATCTTTAAAGAGTGGCAACTTACAGAAGTGAGAATAAAGTGCTACCAATGAAAAACTAATTAAATCTATGATTTTTTTGTAAGTTTATGTCTGTATATTTATTTTATTTTAAATTAAACATGTTTTCCATTTAAAAAAATCTCGAATTTTATCAACTACAATCAAAGGTCATTTTGAGGCTTCATAAGATATTTCATTTTTCTATATTTCTAACAGTCTGCAATTTTTGAGAGAGAAACAAAAATATTTGAAAAAAATATATACTTCACAGTATCTTCGAACTTGGTGATTAGTGTCGATATTTTTTTGGGCCGAGATATATCGGGGACGACTATTTTAGGGCCGAATGAGTTGGAATTATCTCCCCTATCGAAAAAAGGATACGCCATTTTCTTTCAAGTAAAAACAACGACACACTTCATAAGATTGACACCAGTCAAACTGTTTATCGGATGTTTCTTCTTTTTTGCACAGTTAAACAACTATATTAGTAATTTAAGTTTATTAAAGTATTTCATACAAAAAATCTACGGGAAGCTTGACATAAGCCAATAAATCGTTACGTTATCGAAATTTGGTAACGCCAGGATATAAGGGTGAAGGAGAAGTTGAGATTTATTATTATATATAATAAAACGGCAAAAGCAAACCTGAAATGCAAGCATTTCCAAAAAGTAGGTGATGTAAACAAAGCGTGTCGTCAGTGAAACGTGACCTGCATCCTCTGACCGGCGACTGCGTAAACGGAGGTACGCAAAGCACAAAAAGAAAATACATCGGAACGAGGTATAACACGGAATGAGGTGAAGACACTATATGTGTATGATTCATCCATTTCTGATTTGCTGACGTACTTGATACAAACATATAGTTTGTTTGGGAATGACAAAAAAAACCAAACTGGCCCAAAATTATCGACATCCAATGGAATGAATGTAGAAATAAGGAAGACTACATTTCGTGCATAACATTATTTTTGGCATTTTGCCATTCAACGTTGCTCACATTCCAATAATATAACGTCACGACTAGTTCAACAGAGAACGGCTCATATTAACGTCATGTTTACCGTGACGTCATCGATGAATGGGGTTTTACACAAAGTCTATAAATAGCCCGTTGGGATAGTTTGAAAAGTCTAAAAATAGGCTCTTTGGAGATGTAAGAGTTATCCTCTCGTCCGTTGAAATCGGTCAACACCTGAAATCGTACACCATTTTGGAATGCGATATCACGTGAGTTCGGATGTCGATGACGTCATTTATCCTGCAAACTGCGTCCAGAAATAGATAATGAATTTACTTTCACTTTGATCAAGACAACAATGAGATTTAAACAGATTAGAAAAGATATCTATAGGTTTTGGTGCCAAAATGGTGCCATTTTACTATTACTATTTTGACTTAATAATAAAAGTCAAATATTTCCAGAAAAACACAGTCCGTAGTGGATAATTTGCATATCTTGTGTTTGTTTACATTCCACTGCGCAGCTTGACCTATATTTACAACTCCATTAGGCAACGGAAATGACATTGTTTTCGTTTTGAAATTAAGTAATTCCTTAGACAATTTTCAGATTTTTAGCGGGAATTTGTGGGAAATAAATATATTATTTATTATGAATCACATGGAATTGGACATGGATAAAATTGTACGTGAAAACAGAGATATTATCTGCTGAAAACAAGTGACAGCAAATATAATTTAATGAAAAAATGGCGAAATATAGAAAAAGCAAATTTAAAATATTGTAGAATACATAGCATTTATCTTTGATATAAATACCAATTTGAATGAGAATTATAAGGAAATGTCTTAACTGACCGATTTACGGTCACATGTGGATAAATAAGTAATTCATGTCACAATACAATTATTTCAAATCTGGTATAATTAAAATAGATTCTCACAATACTTGTATCATGTATTGGTTTTTTTAAGTTGTTGATAAAATATTTTTGTCTGTCAACAGTCATACATTTTTTTTTTTTAAAGTTAATTATGAAACAAATTTTTAAAACTACGGGCAAAATAATGCGGAGAAAACAACTGATAGTTTAAACGTTGTGATTGTTATGAACGGGGAAAATCCAATTTGTTTTTTCAATAACCAAATGGTTCTGTAATTTCTCTGAAAGTACTTGCAGTTTGGGTGTATAACCTTCAACACCCCATTTGGACCAAAAATCTGGTATAATTTATTTAGATCCTCACAATACCAAAAAAAAATTTAATTACAAATCAGACTATAGGTCAAAATTTGAGAACAATATTGAAATATCTAAATATAAACGAAAATCGGACGTCGTTTTATTTCTGTTAATGGCTACCTAATTTGTTTTTCTAAACATTGAAAAGGTAAAAAAAACTTTTTTGCAGATGGCAATGTACTCTTTAAGAGAGTACTACACAACATATACACTATATGAAAATAAAATGTGAAATGAAAATCGCGGGAAAGGGGTAGATAACCAGGGCTAGTTCCGGACGTCGTAGAGAACACCCCAACTACTATAGTAATGTAAAGTAGAAATACTTGGAGTACTACACAACATATATATTATATGAAAATAAAATGGCGGGAAGGGGCAGATAACCTGTGAAATGAAAATAAAATGACGGGGAAAAGGGCAGATAACCAGGTCTAGACACGGACGTCGTAGAGAACACCCCAACTACTATCTTAATGTAAAGTAGAAATACTTGGAGTACTACACAACACATATATGATATGAAAAGGATGGGAAAGGGGTAGATAATCTGGGTAACCACGGATAGACACGGACGTCGTAGAGAACACCCCCTTGTACTACTACGCGGGAAACCCTCACTTCCTGTAGCCAACTTCCGGTTGCGCATGCGGTACCCATGGTACTAATACTAGAGTAAGAAAAAACGCGGGAAACATCCATGGTATTTGTACTACAGTAAGAAGAAAAAACGCGGGAAACGGTTGCGCAACTTACGGTTGCGCATGCACACACGATCACTTCCGAACAGGGCCACTTCCGGTCACGTGACTGACGTCACTTCCGGTTGCGCATGCGCAGAACATACTTCCGGGTGACTGACGTCACTTCCGGTCAGGGACGCTTCCGGTCACGTGACTGACGTCACTTCCGGTCTCGTGACTTCCGGTAGATCCACCTCAAATAATAACTGAGCTGTCCCCATATACTACTAATGTCCATCACTACAAAAAGAAAGATGGGAAATTATAAATAACATAAATGAAATAAACAAAAATTTTAGTCTAGATAATAGATCCAAACTAGTGTGGTTAATGTCCGCAGAAGATTCTACAATTATCAAGAAAACAGGTCGTTTATTGTTAGATCTACATACGAAGAGAAATTAATTGTTGAAAAAAAACAGTAATTAGAAAATAATAAGGTCAACGTGATCACTGGTGGTTTAACATTGTGTAATATATTTTTTTTTATAGTACAAATGTATATTTATATTATAAATAGTCTACATACATTTGTAGCTACAACATAAAAATACGCTAGTTATATATAGGTATAAATTGTTAAAATCGATCATTATTGAGTAGCTAACATACAATAGTTATTATTTTTTATTTTTTTTTTTTTAAAAAGGGGTGTTATAAATTCTTGTCATTACAAGTTAATTTTATAATCATTGAAATCATAATGTTTCTCTTTTATATACATATTCATTGTATATATCATATGATTGTTTACGATCAGTAATGGGCGTCTTAATTGACAAATAAAGAATTTGTTTGTTTGTTTGTTTGTTTGTTTGTTTGTATTGTCATATTGTATAATTGATACAGAAATGAAGACAGTAATAGTAAGTTCTGTATTGTCATATTGTATAATTGATACAGAAATGAAGACAGTAATAGTAAATGAATATATATAGCGTGAATACAAACAAGATGAACTAGAATCCCTCGAGGGTGCAGATAACACATTCAATGGTTAGTGTAATACATTATGAAACAACGATAATGTATTTAACATCTGACTTTGATGTCAAACATTATTCTTTTTTTTACTTATCTGTAATAAGATAGCTGAATGTTTATGTAAGATGACATATATAATTTGTCTTTATAGAGATATTTATTGGTCATGTTCAGTATTAGTTTAGTCACATCAACGAACTTTGGGGATTAAAATATCAGCTAAAACAGAAATTATCTTTTTGTAATGACTACTGTTCAGCCAATTTTAGTTTTAGAAAATATCTAATACATGCTTCCAGGGAGCTATTAATTCATATTTTAAACGTATTTTTTTTGGGAAATAAATTTATTTTGTAGGACATTCGGAAATTATAAAAATAGAAGAGTGACAAAAGATTTCTACTTCGTTTCGCGTCAAATACACAACAAAATTGACCCCAGACAATTAGTTATTTCTGTGTTGTGCTCACGGTACAGGAGCCATATTCTAGAAATACATAATCATTTTTTGTGGTAATAACTTAACAAATAAACATTAGAGGAGACCGAAGGGGCACCCATAAATTAGACAATCCAGAGAAACTGGCAACATTTGGTACACAAGACACAGGACGAAGACAAACACAACAAAAAACACACCTCTTTACGTCAACAAACATAGATAATGTAAATAAGATATGAGCCCTCCTACAAATAACTAGAGGTAAAGAAGAAAGGAACATCGTTTTTATGTGGAAAAAATAAAAAATCTGAGCAACACGGAACCCACTACAAAACCGGGAGTTACCTTTTCCTGCTTCTTATAAAGCACCCGCCGTGTTACTCATATATACAGTCAAGCCCTGTAAAAGTATTGGCAGTGATATACGAAAGAAAAATCTACGTAAAAAAAGTAAAAGATCCATTGTCATTAGAGATATACATATTTCGTAACGGTCAACCAGATTATGATGACGACCGTAGAGTTTTTGTAGCAATTATTTTAACTTAGGAGCAACGTAGCCTTGTTTGTGTAGCTTTTGTCTCAACAGCTGAGCTCTGTCCAGAAGATCAATGTACTGAGCACAAGCTCTAGAATAATGCACGGGTTGTGAAATGTAAATTCATACATACGCTGGTGATAATGAAATATTGCTACTGATAAAAGAGAAGTTGACTATTGTAAAAGTGTAGTCATCAAGTTTGTCATAGAGGTTAGTTTTTAACCTTCCTCCAATGTCGATGTCAAGGTAAGATATAGACTTTTGAATGGCAGTAATATCCCTTACTTCAAGATAATTTGAAAATGCCATGCAGATAATCACCGAATCGAGAATTTTTCAGTGACATAACTTGATCTATATATTGGAAGCTGGAATTAAAAGGCTGAATTAATTGTCTATCTTTATTATTAAAAAGCCTTTGAAGAAAGTCTACCTCAATAAACAGCACTAGAAACTGCGTACCCGTCCGGTACAACTGAATTCGGTTGTTTCGAATCATGTCAATTCCGACCACGTTCCGTCTTTTTCGTGTCTTGACGTCTGAACAAATAGGCAGGCGACTTCCGGTGTTTACGCTATTACTGTGACAACGTCAGCATATCATAGTCGTAGATGCGGTAGATTATTAGTAATTGTAATATGGAGACGCCAAGGAAACCGCTGAATAAATACTGGTGTTCGGTACCCCACTATCTGTCTTATATAAGAAATATATACATAAAGGCAGATCGTTTTCCTTTCATGATGCTGACAGCCGCAAATAAAGAAAGAAAACAAATTTAATTTCAAAGAATTATTTGTCTCTGCGTTGAAGTCTTTGATACAAATAAAATAATTTAATTGATATCTGTCTTTTACAGAAAATGTTAAGATATTTTTAACTTGAGAATCGAACGTTAAAACGGCACATATCGATTGGAGTTTGTGTTGTGTACATTGACACCGGAAGCTCAGGACCAGCAGTTCCATCGAAATCATGTGATCTGGCAGACGAAAATAACAAAATTTTGACGGAATGGAAATGATTCGAAACAACCGAATTCACATGGTTTTAAGTGGACTTCGCGTTGCTCAATCTTTAGTGCTCTCTGTAGTGTTTTGTAAATAATTGTTTGTTATTTTGTCTTATGTATTTGTATCAGTGTCTGTCCTTCGAATTACGGTTTCTGGTTACCCCTTTCGTATCTTCAAACTTTACGTGTTGTCATATGACAAATGACGCAGATCAAGTTATACACCATAGTAATGCCGTCGCTGTGTCTTCTTTGTTAATATAAACATATCATTTTTATTTATTAATATCAAAACAGTGTCTAAAAAGGAATAAACATAAGTCTAAGAGCTAAAAAAAAAATCATACTTAGATTAATATATTCATTATTACTAGATGGCGAAGATCAACTGATGATGGGCGATTTAGAATAAGAGCTGATAGTTTATAATCATGTTTTTCTCTTTAGTTTATGAGAATTTAAGTATCCGCGTGTGACAATAAGTCGGTCAGTCATTGGATAATGTTTAGTTATTTTTTTCATGTTTGAAAAGTAAACATTGTTTTCTTTGCAATTATGTTCCTCATCTATTCTTGCTCACATGTGTAAAGTTCCATGGAAAAAAGATCGATAGTAATAACACACTGACTCATATTTGTTTACTCCCTTTTTCCAAATGGCGTCCTATTACGTCACATAAGGCCGGTCAAAGGTCAATAAAGCACCTGTTTTTGTCATAGGCCAACTAAACTTAAAAAGTAAACCAGATTAAGAAAGTACAGTATTTTAGCTTTTTCGGTGTAAATTGTTTTGTCTGAAAAATTTCAAAAGATGTCTTTTTAAATAGTTTGAAATTGAAGCATTAAAAAGTAATTCATGATGCAAATATTAACTTGCTTACCCATAAAATAAAGTATTTAATCCAGTGAATTTGGTGTTTTTGCTTTTGTCAATACAATCTATTAGACTGACTACATTCTGTCATACTTTTGTAAAACAATTAATGACTGATTTCATTATTTTAATCACATTTAATATCCCAGAATACATCACTCACTCACAAAGAACAATCAGCCATTTTGGTAGAATGTAAATGATCAATCATCATATTTTCATAGTATTTTAAAATACAATTTGCATGGCCTACATTCCAGAAACGGTCATGAACTGTGATGACAATTATGTCAACAAGCCGGAAATATAAAAATGTTTGGGGAATACCATCCCTTAAAATATATTTCACAGGCAGAATGATTAGGTAAAAAGGACATTAGTAAAAAGGTGCTTTTTTACTTACTTGGAATTTGTTCAATTTAATCTTACTTGTTTTAATCGCATTTTATAATCTTCAAGTTTTAAAACACTGCTTCGGCGTCTATATACGTTATAAATATACAGAATGACGTCATTGGCTTCGTGCTGCGTGAGAATGGTAAATCAAAACAAATGACCGACTTTATTGCATGACCGAGCAGATGTCACGACACGATATATTGTTTATATTATATTCATATTTACGTTGTAAATGAATTCTCCTGACATTTTTCATGGTTGTTGTTTATAGTTCGACCGTCTATATTTACTGTATGTATTTTGCTTGTCTTTTGTCTAGCTGCATGTGGTGGGATGGTCAGTGTCTTTGATATCGTCATTTGAAAACCACCTGTAACTGTTCTGTTGAACTTACAGTTCGTATAAAACTAATGGTTTCTTGTTCTTTGCTTAATGTGCGGTGGTAAATAATCGAAATTTACTAGAATTGCATTTGACGCACAGGAAGAGTTACATTCCCCAAACACGTTGCACACTATGATTCACCATCAGGCTTTACGTATCATAAATCTCCGGGGTAGTATCTAAATCAGAAACATGGGCACGTGCGCTGAACAGCTGCGTTGTACATTGGCACCAGTAACCAGAATGTACTCTATGTTGTACATTGGCACCAGTAACCAGAATGTACTCTATGTTTTTGTATGTAAACGTTGATATCAAGATTAGTGGGCACGACGAAACATTTTATAAACAGAAGCCAACATCAGCTAAGGATATATAAACAGAGTAGCCAACATCAGCTAAGGATATATAAACAGAATAGCCAACATCAGCTGAGGATATATAAACAGAATAGTCAACATCAGCTGAGGATATATAAACAGAATAGCCAACATCAGCTGAGGATATATAAACAGAATAGACAACATCAGCTAAGGATATATAAACAGAATAGCCAACATCAGCTGAGGATATATAAACAGAATAGTCAACATCAGCTAAGGATATATAAACAGAATAGTCAACATCAGCTAAGAATATATAAACAGAATAGTCAACATCAGCTAAGGATATATAAACAGAATAGCCAACATCAGCT
>MJUT01046279.1:0-18518 GCA_002080005.1 Gigantidas platifrons | reverse complement strand
ACATCAGCTAAGGATATATAAACAGAATAGTCAACATCAGCTAAGGATATATAAGTATGAGGGAGGAGGACCTTACCTTATCACAACTAAAGCTGTGAGTGTAAATCCCGTTTATGGCGAGGTGTACGCAACACTATGTGATAAAGTTTATCAATTTCTTGGGGCATGTCGGTGGTTTTCTTCGGGTACTCCGGTTTCCTCCACTAATAAAACTGACCGCAACGATATAGCTGACATATTGTTGAAAGAGGTGTTTGAAATCTGTAATTGACTCATTGTTATACGATATGCACTATCATGAATGGTGACAAGCGAGACCCGACGGGTGAAACTAGTGAATCAGAAACTAATCACCCTTCCGGGGGCACCTGAATTCAACCCCTATTTTATTACAAAAGTTTGAAGATATCGAAAGTTTCGTGTTGCTTATCTTAGTGTTTGTCGACCATGATATAGTCTTTTTATACTTTTTCTGTCGGCTATTTCTGGTCTCCTATTTACGTCTTATGTATTTCGAAATATTTCTCAAACGTGTAAAAACTTGATGATAGTGATGTTGAATAATACTTGTCATCTTAATAACTGCAAAACTGAGTTTATCAGACAACTGTAGACACCTTAGATACAGAAATACCAATAGAAAGGTAAATGTGATTTCTTATTAGTTGGTTCCGTTCAAGATGAATTAACATATAAAATATATGTTCATTTTCGGTAAGGCTAGAATAGTTTCTTTTGGCCATTGTGTTGTATGTTCTACTTCGACTTACGGATTCTGATTACACCTTTGGTAACTCATTTGAATCAACTGTATGAATATATTACTACAAATATGCAGATGTATATGTTTCAGAAAGGCTTGTTATAGCTACCGAAACTTCTACAAACTTCCACAGTGTGTTAACCAAGTATTTATAGTTATATACAATTGTTCCTAAACATAAGAGGTAGTACCCTTACAATGAATCATGGTACGTTCTATTTGGATGTATGGTACATGATTAGGGTTCATCATGGTCGTGATCGTATGGTAGTTGGATTTACTATGTACTCTGTAATCAGTGTATATGTGTCTATTACCACTAAAGTTGCGAGATCGAATCCCTCTCATCGAGAGATGTACATGATACAACATTATGTTATAAATTTTTTCAGTGACTTGCTGTAGGACGGTGGATTTCTCCCGGTAATCTGTTTTCCTCCACCAATAAAACTGAAATATTAGTTAAACACAATAACCCTCTGTTAAATAAATTA
This sequence comes from Gigantidas platifrons, assembly GCA_002080005.1. NCBI lineage: Eukaryota > Metazoa > Mollusca > Bivalvia > Mytilida > Modiolidae > Gigantidas > Gigantidas platifrons. The sequence continues at coordinate 17,261 of MJUT01046279.1, read as the reverse complement.
ATATGAAACAGGCACGGCCTAGAATGCTCGCGAATCTGAAAATTATCTGGCAATTTCACACTCATCCAGTCCATCAAAACGTGTCGAGATTTTTTGGGCCGAGATATATCGGGGCCGGTACGACTTTTTTTTAGGACCGAATCTAGTCTCATTCAATCTAACTCGAATAATTAAATCCCTTTCCGTCTCCGATTCTCTCCGCCTTCTGTGGAATCACAATTTATCTTATTTCAATATTAGATACAAAGAAGATCAAAGTTGTAGTTATGCAAATCACAATAAATATTCTTTTGCTTTCAAGCACTGACTACTTTGATTAACTCCCTGGATTATACTGATTAGTGATGCGTGACACAAATTATACTCATGGATACATGTAATGTAGCGACCAGTAGGAGCGTAATATAACGACTGGATTATGCGGGTTACATTCATTTAGTTGTCGTTTCTTACGAAATCTCAAAAGTTAACTTCCGCGTAGAAACAAAAATTCTTGTCAGTAGGTCAGAAGAGATTTAATCAATTAAAAAATATCAAAATAAGTAAAACAAGCTAACAAAATGACTTTTATCACACACGGATTAAGGGTTTCAGTGGTATCGGACGTACGAGACTTAGTGTAAGGACCGACAACTCTGGGTAGAGATTAAAACGCAGAATTATTTTTTATCCGTCAGTACATGTATGTGAGGCCATGTTTGTCAAAAAAATTATAAGTACACATTTTATACCATAAAGAGCTCGCTGACGCTCGCATAATAATATTTTTAATATGAAACAGGCACGGCCTCGAATGCTCGCGAATCTGAAAATTATCTGGCAATTTCACACACATCCAGTCCATCAAAAAGTGTTGAGATTTTTTGGGCCGAGATATATCGGGGCTGGGACGACTTTTTTTAGTCTCATTCAATCGAGTTGTCGTTCCTAACGAAATCTCAAAAGTTAACTTCCGCGTAGAAACACAAATTCTTGTCAGTATGTCAGAAGAGATTTAATCAATTAAAAAATATCAATATCAATAAAACAAGCCACCAAAATAACTTTTATTACACACGGGTTCCGAGGTTCTGTGATATCGGACATACGAGAGAGGGTACGAGACTTAGGATCACCTTTGCGCTTTATGTTACGAAGATCTTCATTAGTTGAGTGTGTTAGTGTGTTACAGTGAACGTGTTTACAAATGCGCAAATTTTTTTTTTATCCGTCAGTATGTGAGGCCATGTTTGTCAAACAAATTCTAAGTACACATTGTATACCATAAAGAGCTTGCTGACGCTCGCATATCATTTGACTGGTCTAATTTTATTCTACATCATATTTTTATTATCAATTTATCCGCATGGATGAATTTCCGATTGCGAATTATGAAATATATAATATTCGAAAATAAAATAAAACAGTTGATGCATATAGAAATGCAAATGTCAGCGATCACAGGTAAATCTATTAATGGCGATATGACGTACATCTCAATAACTTACAATAGTACAATTGTTGTATATTTTATAAAAAAATGAGACAATAAGTAAGACATAGTTTGATGATAAATGTAAATGTCCTACTGATGTCTGTGATTTGATATCTATATATTTACTGCTGCTTCCGAAATAAGTAGCAACACGATTATTATCGCAAAAAAATGCATGTCTGGTATTTTATGTTATTAGCCTGTAGATATATATTCTATGTACTTTAAAATGACACGAATATGTCTATTTTGCTGCGTAACAGAATTCTGGTTAGCCATATTATATTAAAGTCTTCCGAAAAGAACATTTTGAGAACACAATTAAAGGTTACCGAGCATCTATTAAATATTGGGGTTTTTAAAATAAACGTCCGAAAACTCAACAGGAGTGACTCTTGCCTATTTATTTGTTTATTTTTTATTATAGGATAAAACACTGTTTATTTTTAGGAAATTATCTATGTATAGACTTCGGCAACTCACTCACAAACTGAATAAAGCCAGAAGGACTTTATGTAAAGTTTGTGAGTGAGCTGCCAGAGTTTATACATACATAATTTCCTAAAAACACAGTGTTTAATCCTTATAATTATAATTCTTGGACATCGTGTTTCTTTTCTACGCTAAATATTATTAAAGAAATACCCAAGGAGAGTCTCAAACAATGAACATGATTGTAAACTGAAAAAAAAATCCGCGAAATGTTATTGACGACTTTGGAACATAACCAACATGACGTCATTGGCGTCATATGAAGACTTCCAGTTTGAAACGTAAAGATTAGACGTTATTTGGCTTCGTGTACGCTTCACGTGTGATACAATTTAACTAAAATAAGTGTTAAAGATAAGCTTTTTAGATATTTTTGTGTATTGTTGTAAATATGACATGTAGAATTTCACATTTTCAAGATGGCAGATCCTTGTTAGTATCATTGCTGGTAGATTTATACGGGTGGAATGACCGTGGAAAAAAGTAGTCTGGTAAACGGAAATATCGATTTATAAATTCCTTCGAATGACGTAGAATATGTGACGATATCCAATCGGATTACGAGTTATTGATCAATTCTATTCTATTCTTACTAGAATTTATCAATGACTCGTAATCCGATTGGATATCGTCACTTATTCTACGTCATTCGAAAGGGATTGATAAATCGATATTTCCGTTTACCAGACTACTTTTTTCCTCGGTCATTCCACGCGTATAAATCTACGAGCAATAATACTAACAAGGATCTGCCATCTTGAAAATGTGAAATCCTACATGTCATATTTACAACAATACACAAAAATAGTTAAAAAGCTTACCTTGAAAACTTATTTTAGTTAAATTGTATCAAACTTGAAGCGTTCACGAAGCCAAATAACGTCTAATCTTTACGTTTCAAACTGGAAGTCTTCATATGACGCCAATGACGTCATGTTAGTTATGTTCCAAAGTCGTCAATAACATTTCGCGGATTTTTTCAATTTACAATCGTATGTGTATTGCATGTTCATTGTTTGAGGCTCTCCTTGTGTATTTCTTTAATAGTATTTAGCGTAGAAAACAAACACGATCTCCAAGAATAAGAATTATAAGGATTAAACACTGTGTTTTTTGGAAATTATGTATGTACATGTATAAACTCCGGCAGCTCACTCACAGACTTTACAGAAAGTCCTTCGGACTTTATTCGGTTTGTGAGTGAGTTGCCGGAGTTTATGCATAGATAATTTCCTAAAAAACAGTGTTTAATCCTATAATATGTAATACATTTGATGTATAATTATGTTCATATTTGTTGTTGACAAAGATAATATTGCATACATAATCAGTGCAAATAGGTTGCCAAAAATAGAAACAGCTGCTTGCAAGTTTTGATATTTGACCTTGATCTTTAATATGTTCTAGATTTTTCTACATACCTATATAAGGGTGAAAGAGGAGTCACACCTGAATGTTCTAGATGTTTTTGCATACTTATATAAGAGCAAACGAATACGGTTGTTTCGAATCATTTCCATTCCGTCAAAAGTTTGTTATTATGATGGAATGTTAAGCACTGGACTTCCGGTGTCAATGCACACAACGAAAAGTCCAATCGATATGCGACGTTATTCACCTTGAAGAATTCTTAGCATTTTCTGTAAAAGACAGATATCAATTAAATTATTTTATTTGTATCAAAGACTTCAATGCACAGACAATTACTTCTTTAAAATCATTTTTTTTTATTTTGCTGCTGTCAGCATCATGAAAGAAAAACGGTCTGTCTTGATCTGTTATCAAACAGACAGTGGGGTACCGAACACCAGTATTTACTCAGCCGTTTTCTTGGCGTTTCAACCCCGCGGTAACCCCGGGGTATAGAAATGGGACCGAGAGCTTCTTCAGCTTGAAGGGGCGTCCGTCTGTTGTGCGGGATGTATAAATTGACAACCAACCCGACCTTCCGATGAGACGTAAATAAAACCGAGCTCCCGTGTTGAGAGATTGCCACCCTCTTCGCACGTTAAAGAACCAAGTGTAACAGCTCATTATGAGTATTATGCTCATGATGAGTGGTCCATAAGAGACCTGTTGCACTGGCAAAATTATCCGTCCCTACCCATCACATTTCTTTGTTTCGAGTCCCGTGGCGTTTAAATTATTCTCGTCCTGAATATAGCTGAAAAATTGCTCACTGGACGTTAAACATCAATCAATCAATCTTGGCATTTCTATATTACAATTACTTATAATCTACCACATATGCGACAATGATATGTTGACGTTGTTACAGTAATAGCGTAAACACCGGAAGTCGCCTGCCTAACATTTCTGACATCAAGACACGAAAAAGACGGAACATGGTCGGAATTGACATGATTCGAAACAACCGTATTAAAATGCAGTAAGTCAGACATTTGGGACTTATAAAAGAGCTGAAATATATAGCATTGTATTTATATATATTTACATAGTGAGGTCACGTGACTTGAACTATTAACATCCCAACGGACAATAAAGTAGAATTGTAGATTGAAACCAACGGATATTATATTCTAACGGAAATTCAACTTCATATAAAACGAATCGAACTACTATACCGCAAAGGAAAATGGATTTAACTGAACGTTCAGGCCAGTTGTAGTTTTTATTAAAATTGATTTTGTAATTTTATGTTATCATTAAGTAATATTTTGTTATTTTTTATTAAAGTAAGGAAACTTAATTGGATGCTAGTTGTTTCTTTCTATTACTACAATATTCTAGAAAAAACACACATTACGTAACAAAATCTTATTGGTTCTTTAACCATGAATGTCAGCATCAATCCGGAAGTCAGACGGGGTATATATTTCACACTCACAAAAATGATAAAAACATGGACGACAAAAATAGAAATAATTACCCTTCACTGAATCAATAGCATAATGTACGGAATAATAAATGAATTTTTACCAAATTAAATGCTATTTTTATCATCATGATGGATGTATGAATAAAAATAATATTACAACAGATAATTCTTCACAAATACCAAATCGATTCAGCAAACTCCTATCTTCCACGGCTGTGCCATAACAAACGTGAACATCACAATAAACAAAACGTTGAGCCTTGAAAACTTTCGACGTCATTGGGTCACATCACGGTTTTGCTTACATGATGTTAACATTTAAATTATTGATTCATTGATTGATGTTTAGCGTCCAGCGAGCAATTTTTCAACTATATTCAGGAGGAGGAAAAAAAATAAAACGCCACGGGACTCGAAACAAGGAAAGGTAATGGAGACGGAGTATTTAGCCAGTGCAACAGGTCTTCTATGGACCACTCATCATGAGGATAATGCTCATAATGAGCTGTTACACTGGGTTCTTTAACTTGTGAAGAGGGTGGCAATCTCTCAACACGGGACCTCGGTTTTATTTAATTCTCATCCGAATGACGGTAAACTATTGAAATTATTTCACAAAGCCGTTGGTTTTGTTATGTGATATGTTAATGTTGTATTTATAAAGTTTATAAAATTTAATACATTTGAAATTGTATTGATTTAGAAATTGAATACATGATTTTCCTGCATGAGACACCTCATACATGAAATATGGCGTGACACATATTTTGACGCCATTGTAGAAATCGTGTCAGAGTTACGGAAAAGGACATCTAGAAATATGAAAAATGAAAATAAAAGACATGAATATACTTAATACGGTTGGATTCTGTATTTAAAGCAAAACCTATGTATAAATCCGTATTATATCTGTTATTCGGCTATCAGACAGGGTATATAATGTGACATTCCCAGCGTAGGATAAATATTCCCTTCGGCTGCGCCTCTCGAAATATAGATCCTAAGCCGAAAATGTCACATTATATACCCTGTCTGATAACTGCATAAAATATAATATAAATATTACAGAGATCATTGTTATAGCCACTGAAACTTCTATAAATAAGCTATACAACAGCTGTTCCCTCCTTACATAGGTACACTCATTGATAAAAACGTAGCACTCACAATGGATTCTTTATGTGAATACATGGTTGTTTATATTATCGTGCTAAATATCAGGGTGTAAAACAAATAAGCATGGCTATTGTTTTTGTTTTTAATTGTGTACTATATTTCTGCATATTTTTTGTGATCGATATAGTCGTATGGACTACAACCCTAACCCTCTCGAGGAACCTTATACATGTCGGTTCTAAATATATTACCTATTTTCACCACTATGGGATAAAATTCGCATGGTGGTCTTGGCAATGTACGGGTGCACCAAATATTCAACTCATTGTATTTAGCTTTATGTAGCCTTTCAAGGGCGATGCGATTTACAAGTCAGAAGTCAGATCAGATGATATGAAAATCAATGAATGCTTAAGATGATCACAAATAACAATTTTAAGTGCATGCATGTTAAACTTTATCTTACTTCCGCATTTTAAGTGTCAAATGGATTGTTTACGATATACTATTTAATAGCTCGTCATTAAGCAATGTCCCTTGTTATTGGTGTTGTAACAATCTGTTCTGGACACTTTTATAATATGATAGCTGTAACATATTCATATTATACTATATATATTGTGTTTAATTTCCTCTGTGTAAAGCCTTGCTGATGTGAGATATTTGTATAAGTTGACAGTCCGGTGCAAACATGACAGACAATGGCAATCATCTATATCTCATTATTTACTTTTGATTACTTCCTTATTTTCAAACATTCAGTTGTGTTCTGTAATAAATTCGTATGAAATTATTTTTTGGTAATAATGCAGTTGAAAAGCTATATTCAAATATCGAGGATTAAAATTTCTAATAAAATGTATTTTAATATTTTATGTAAGGGAAGTTTTCAGATACCAACGCTGTAATCTGAACCCGTAAATCGAATGCCAGACAATAAAATGGCTATAAGAAAAAATAACAAAATACAATGATTCACAAAACACTGAGACAATTGATTGCCACACGAGCTCAAGAAAATTATTTTTAGAAAAACTCAGGTGCTCCGGAAAGGTAATTAGTTGTTGCTGTAGTAGTGGTAACATTCGTATTACTCTTGTTAATAATCAGAGAAATCATGAAAGAGGACGGGATTCTAACTAAGACAAAAATAACATATCAGTGGTCTTTTGTAATACAGATTAGGTTCTTTCACATAATGTAACAGTGTAGATTTAAACTGATAAACATCACATATAACATGATGACTCTCAATATATTATGTAAACATATAACAGTTATAAAATGATAGTACAATAAGAATATTTGTACAAAGAATGCATTTCACCGATATTTACAAAGTCATTTATAATGCGCCTAATGGTGAAATGATAGACAATATTTCTAGATACCTGTTTGAATGACTCATCCGTAAAGTCAATTAATGCAAAACAACAAGACCTACAACTAACTCGTCAGAAATGCCATAATAATTTAAAGGAATTCATTTTATATATGATTGCAGACAAATGGTTATTAGTGATATCTCCGTTGTGTGTGTATTAGGACATCTCTTGGGATCTATCAATCATCCTTGACCTTTAATTGATAAATGTACTGTCTTTTCCTATTTACATCTCATGTATTGCATTGTAGTTTTAAATTCGCTTTCTGTGAAATAATGATTTGCACGCACACAACGATTCAATTACTTTTTGAATGTAAAAGTTCAATGAATTTGCAAATACAATGATTTCGCTATATATTACATCATCAGTGACATTTCTATGTCACTTCAGAAATTAGTTTTATTTAAATATTTAGCCATTCTGAAGACATATTTTTTAAATCACTGGTGTTCATTCTGGAGTTTTGGCCTGGGACAATCATTTGTTTTCTTTTGTGTCTTTCATTGTTTTCTGTGCCTATTTGTACGTCATCGGAATAGGTGTATCTTCTATTTGATTTTGATGGAAAAATCAAAATCATCTCCTTTGTCGGAAAGTGTCGTCCTCAAACAGCTCGCACTGTTAATTTCTAGACGTAGATCAAAGTACATAACAGTATCTGTGGTATCATTTATTTCAAGCTTAATACGAGATCATCTTGGCAATTACCATATCATCTGTTCAAAACCTCTGTAATATAATATTCCCACTTATTGCAGGCATTGTTTTTTTTTTAGCTTACATTTGTCAAAAACCACAGAATAAAGCATGAAATATGGATACAGTGAATAATGAAAACAATATAAATGCGTTTGACGAAAGGGCACGGATCTCCGTACTAGCCTATAATTATGAGTCTCAGGTCTGAGGCATTCAAGGCTGTTGTCTCCTCTTTCAAATTATGGTATATGAAGCCTGTAACTAGTTTAAGCAGTTGTCAATTGCCACATGCAGCTCTGACATAATCTTCAAAGTTGAAAGTGGTCAGTGTTTGGTAGTAGAAGTAGAAGACATCCTAAATAAATTATATGATTAATTATCCACCACCAGTATTAACAGAACGAAAACTTACATCCTATATCAACTCCCTGAACATTGAGGATACCACCACATATAACGCTGGTAATACAGGTCCTGGCTTGGAACATGCACCAAAATGTTGTGGGATCCCAATACCTCTTGATATTGTATCTTCCACGGCAAAATAATATATATATGGACAAATAAATACGCTTCAAAACAATTCATTGACAACAAACATACAGTTATAAATGTAAGACGACCTTGGTGAACAATTGTATTTTATCTTGATTAACATGAAGAATGTCCTACATTATATTAGCTTCCCTTGTAATACCTTATTTATTATCAAGTTAAATAAGGTAACTGTAATTATACAGGAACATATTGCAGGGTCTTCTGAAGATGATATCCTTGTTTGTTACCGAGAGAATTAAATTTGACATCAAGAAACAAATACAACTATATCTTCGCATAATAGACAAAAAGGTTTTAAAAAGTATCTTTATTTTATCTTTATTGTTGTTATTTTTATTATTTATTTTTCTTTTCCAATCGTCGGTATACATTTTACATGTAGCGAAAATAATGTATCCATAATTTAGTTTATAAAAATGGGCCTGTCAAGAGAAAATGTTTTTGATTTATATATATTTGACATTAGTTGTTTGTAATCTTTATATCTAAGAGTAACACATTTGTTAAAATTCGTCTTACAACACCAAATTGAACATCTCATCCAGTTGAACGGGTATTCATGCATGTAAAATACTATCATTTTCTTTCCTTTTTAATATTGTTAATTGAATGGTGAACAGTATCGTTGGTGTAAAGATGTGTGGTAGATCATATGTTCGAGACACGTAAAGACTTATAAAATAGGTATTTCTTGATTTTTCGCATAATTAAAGAGTAAGAGCAAAGACTGGTTGACTAGAAATCAGAATAATGTTTCGAGTGGAGCGACATGTCTACCCGTGGAGTGTTGTTTCAGTGGAGGGACATGTCTACCCGCGGAGTGTTGTTTCAGTGGAGCGACATGTCTACCCGGGGAGTGTTGTTTCAGTGGAGCGACATGTCTACCCGCGGAGTGTTGTTTCAGTGGAGCGACATGTCTACCCGCGGAGTGTTGTTTCAGTGGAGCGACATGTCTACCCGTGGAGTGTTGTTGGAGCGACATGTCTACCCGCGGAGTGTTGTTTCAGTGGAGCGACATGTCTACCCGCGGAGTGTTGCTTCAGTGGAGCGACATGTCTACCCGCGGAGTGTTGTTTCGAGTGGAGCGACATGTCTACCCGTGGAGTGTTGTTTCAGTGGAGCGACATGTCTACCCGCGGAGTGTTGTTTCGAGTGGAGCGACATGTCTACCCGCGGAGTGTTGTTTCAGTGGAGCGACATGTCTACCCGCGGAGTGTTGTTTCAGTGGAGCGACATGTCTACCCGCGGAGTGTTGTTTCAGTGGAGCGACATGTCTACCCGTGGAGTGTTGTTTCAGTGGAGCGACATGTCTACCCGCGGAGTGTTGTTTCAGAGGAGCGACATGTCTACCTGTGGAGTGTTGTTTCAGTGGAGCGACATGTCTACCTGTGGAGTGTTGTTTCAGTGGAGCGACATGTCTACCCGTGGAGTGTTGTTTCAGTGGAGCGACATGTCTACCCGCGGAGTGTTGTTTCAGTGAGCTAGCACTATATAAATCCAACTAAGCATGTTGGTTTAGTACACAGCTGATCTGAATGAAATGTAACTTGTTCTTGCCATGATATAGCTAACACATTTGGCATTTGACCTTCAAGAACAATAACTCACTCTTAAATGAATGGTAGTCTTTATAGTGTTCGTGAATTTATTATTAATAATAACGTTGCTAGTTGTTATTGTTTTGATCAGAATTCTTTACTACAACTTTTTAACCTGTCATCATTGTTCATCTAGTTGAATAATGCCAAACATAATTTACTATGGTATCACAAACTGATGAACATTTCCTAATATTAGTAGGTATTACTCTTTGTCAATTTGTAGCTTTCTGTGTGGTTTTTTGTGGACCATTATGGTCTTTTAGCTTTTATTTTTTGCTTTGGTCAAATTACTCCTATTGGTATATTCAAACTTTCTCTACACATTAGAATTCGGACTCTGTCTTCTTTTTACCATTAAATGAATGGATGGCATTTCCATTCTTGATTGCCCGTTCGGTTCTCTCTAACATATAATTAAGAACATTTTGGTATATGGTCGTTGTTATAATTGTTCCTCGTTGATGGTGCCTTGATGTAATAAAAGTCTCACTAAAGTCTATCGATTGAATATAGTAATTACCATTACAGCATCATCACAACTGATTACATAATTGAATGACAGTAGGAAGATCCATACACCATTACCAAAAGACGAAATAATAAATATTAAGATGTCATTTAGCAATTGGCAATGTCACTAAACACTCCTAAATCTATTTCTAAAATCTTACTAATATTTTTAATGTGATGCATGTCTCATAATAAAATGGAGGCCTTTATGTTTTACACAAAAATAATTGGATTGGATTATACATGTACTTTACATTTTCTATATTTGTCATGGGTTTCTATTTCTATTCTACGCTTACATAATATTTCTGGAAATATTTCATGCAATAATAATTTGCAATGAGTGTTGTCATGTTTTTCATCGGAGTATTTCTATTTTAGGGCTGCATAATATTTCTGAAAATTTTGCATGTGATATTGTGATGTAAGTGTTGTCATATTTTTCGTTGGATTATTTTATTAGGCTATATACTATTTCTGGAAATATTTCATGTGATAATTTGATGTCAGTGTTTCATATAGCGTGAATAAAAAAAACACTAATACGACTTTAAATTACCTTTAACATTCCATACGGAAAATGTTAAAATGATAACCGGATACATTGCCATCATAACACTACACAGAAAACCAAAGTTGAGGAATGCACACTCCAGTAGGGTACCTAGTAGCTGTTACATTAGTGACACTCGTCATGTTTCTGTACTAGAAACAAATATCTGGCCAGTGATCGTCATGAACGAGGAAAGGTTCAGATTTTACTACGACAAGAAAATATCAAATTGTTATATATGAGGGTTAACATTTTATACATATGTGGAAAACATGTGTATGACCGCATCGTTTAGCTTAGGCTAATATAGGAAGGCATAGGTCCATGAAAACATGTGTATGACGGCATCGTTTAGCTTAGGCTAAGATAGGAAGGCATAGGTCCATGAAAACATGTGTATGACCGCATCGTTTAGCTTAGGCTAATATAGGAAGGCATAGGTCCATGAAAACATGTGTATGACCGCATCGTTTAGCTTAGGCTAATATAGAAAGTCATACTAGGTCCATGAAAACATGTGTATGACCGCATCGTTTCTCTTAGGCTAATATAGGAAGTCATAGATCCATGAAAACATGTGTATGACGCATTGTTTCGTATAGGTTAAGATAGGAAGTCATAGGTCCATAAAAACGTGTATGACCGCATCGGTTCACTTAGGTTATGATAGGAAGTCATAGGTCTACAAAAACATGTGTATGACCGTATCGTTTCTCTTAGGCTAAGATAGGAAGTCATAGGTCTATGAAAACACGTGTATGACCGCATCGTTTAGCTTAGGCTAAGATAGGAAGTCATAGGTCCATCAAAACATGTGTATGACCGCATCGTTTAGCTTAGGCTAAGATAGGAAGTCATAGGTCCATCAAAACATGTGTATGACCGCATCGTTTAGCTTAGGCTAAGATAGGAAATCATAGGTCCATGAAAACATATGCATGACCGCATCGTTTAGCTTAGGCTAAGATAGGAAGACATGGGTCCATGAAAACATATGCATGACCGCATCGTTTAGCTTAGGCTAAGATAGGAAGTCATAGGTCCATGAAAACATATGCATGACCGCATCGTTTAGCTTAGGCTAAGATAGGAAGACATGGGTCCATGAAAACATATGCATGACCGCATCGTTTCTCTTAGGCTAAGATAGGCAGTCATAGGTCCATAAAAAAACTAGTTCGTGCCAGACATCTTTTATTGAAGTGAATGTACCAAGCCAGGAAAGTGAGCGTTCATATATATGTGTGTTAGGGATGTCGAATCTTTCTACGATTATTCTATTATATTTTCTGCACTGTTGCGACAGTGTGGTATTATTATTATTATTTTGTTTTGCATTTTATTAAGTATTTGCTATGAATTCTAATTTTCTAGTTGATGAGACATTAATGATGGTTTATTTTGTATGACATTTAAGTAGATCACTTCACCTTGTCAGAAGATGTCTGTAAACATTATTAGCAGCAATGACGTTTAGAGAAAGACAAATTGTTTAATGATACATACAGCTATACGAGTCCGTATCTTATGGTTTTTAAACGAGAAAGAAAAGGTTAAGAGTGTCTTTAGATTAATAGACATTGTCTTTATAAAGTTATGAATTTCAGTACAAAAGTGCCTTTTGACTATTTTCGTTATAGATTACCTTATTAGCCAGACTTAACATTAACATTACTAACATAGTGTAAGCCTACTCATATTAAACAGGAGGAGTACTCTTATCATTATTGATTATTTCTGTACTATTTTTTGTTGGTATTGGTGGTATCGATTTGTGCCTTTTTCCTTTTCTACATTTTTTCTATAGGAATTTAGAACTGTTCCTACAGTGTGTTATTTTTTCTTAATAGTAGTGAATTATCGCACATCTCGTTGCTGACACAAACATTACATTTGTGTGCAGAAGTTTAGATTAATTTGGCAGTAAGGTTTAGATATGTTGAGTCTTTTTTCTATATATATATGGTATATATTGATATCTTTAACTTTCTGTGTTGTGTTTCTAATTTTCCCGTTTGTTAAATTAAAATACTTCTAAAATACATATATCAATATGAGTTTGGCATGTACCCTCTGCTACATATATCCTGCTGAAATAATAGAAATCTATGGAGTTAGATTACATTAATATATATTGCAGTGACAGTGGTGATATCATAATTTCGAGATAATCATCGTCTTACACAATGCACGCCTTTTGTCTGTTACTAGTGGTGGCAGATGAGAACCCGTTTTTTTTCTCGCGTACTCTAATTTTCTTCAATAAAAACACTCACTGCCACGATAAATATTGATAAAAGTGACACTAAACACTCGTAATCCCATAATCTAAATCCCATACAGCTAGGTCGGCCTCATACATTGACCAGCAATTTAAAATTGACAATGGTTGGCGATTCAGATCGAAAAAATATATGATTTCAATTCTCCCATTGTGAACTGTCCATTTATATGTAGCAACTTTCCAGCAGCACCTGCATATGGGGTATCTATCTCTCAGTTGACACGATATTCCATTTCTTGTGGTTCCTTTCGTGATATGATAGAGAGTTTCTGCTAACAAAGAAGCAAGCGAACCAGTTGCCATTAGTGGTTAAATTGATGTTATGACGTAACAAGTTTTAAGGTCACCACGTTATCGATTGTTTTTGTCACAAATTACCACTTGTATGTTCCGTTTCTTTCCTAATTAATGACTTTTCACCAGATGTTTAGCAGATGTAACACGACGGGTGCCACAGGTAGAGCAGTCACTGCTAACTTTTCAGGTATACCTGTGTTCTTCTCTTGGTTTGTGTGGGGTTCGCGTTGCTCGATCTTTAGTTTTATTGTGTAGTGTTGTATAGAGCATTGTGTGTCCCTCGATTCATGGCTTCTGATTACCCCTTTGTTGTCATCATACTTTTCTATATTCAAATGTACAACTATTGTTGGATATTAATAGTTTAAGAAAACCTAGAAGATACCGAAGGTAAATATAAAGATTAATATCTTACTGTGGAATTTTTATTCTCATGTAGATAACAAGGCTCCGCCTAACATTAATTTTACCAGACCGGCAGCTGCCTCCACCAGACTATTCTTAAAGAGAGGAGATCGTCCGGGCAGTAAGAGAATGTGATAAAGAGTAAAACGGACGGCCTAATAATTCAACATTGTTTATTGTAGTGGATTTTAAGTTTAATCATTTTATGTATATTGTGATTTCATTAAAAAAAATATAATATTTGACCTATAAATGAGTTTATTTTTTATATTATTCCCCTGTATGATTATGGCTACGCTTCATAACTTTAATTTATCAATCATCATGTATAGTCTGTTTGGTGACTCTGAAAATAGGGAAGAAAATTCCGAAAAAATCAATGGGTTGTCAGATTTTCTTTTTAATTACATTTATATTAAGGACTGATTAATACATATTATAGGTGAATTTAAAAAAAAAATCATTACAGTATAAAAAAAAGTTTGCCATAGGACTTAATTGTAAAATTCTGTCATTTTGTCATGTAATAAACATGGGAGTAAGTACTACTGAAATGAACAGCAACATGTGGTCAGTATTGACAAACAGCAAGTCAGCTGATTTCATCATTAGCATGTTATATCAGATGTTTACATACTGACCATACCAAATATGGACAATATTCAAATTAGATTTACACCTGTTCAGGTAAAAATCAATAATAATGATACATTATTACATATCTGATTGTGGAGCATTTAAAAAACATGCAAACTACCCATTCCCTTTATGTGCATAGAGGTTAATAATAGAGAACAAAATTACCTGAAAAGGTTGTTTATTCTGACCAGTACATATCAGTAGATTCACCCTCACTGGCATGATCCCCCTCTGAATCAGTGTCACTATCACTGTCTAAATTTATAATAATTTTTGGGAATTTCCTCTATAATGTTGTCAGATTTCCAATATTGTGGTTAAATTTTGTTTTCAACATGAAAAAAATGTTTATCTAATTTGCATATCAGAAATTAACGTTGTATATGAATTGTTTAATTTTTGGAAGAAAACAAGTATTAAACAAGAATATTATTTAATTTATATATTTATATAAATTATACTTTCATGAAATTAACATTTATTTGATTTTGGTATAATTTTTTTAGTGTTAATTTAAATTTGTTTATAAATCAGCATGAGTGAATAACAAGGGACATGTCCATATAAGGGTTTCATGTGACCAACAGTTATGAAGTGTTTACAAACAAATATCATATGGTCAAACTGTTTATCAATTATTCAAAACATCTTGAATCTTTAACCTAATATGGCATTTCCATGTGACTGAAATTAGCATAACAACAGACAGGAAAGAACAAGTAAGGCTGTTCATTGTAATGGCAGCCTCTTTTACTTACAATCTCATAAAATTAGTATTGGACCCTATTGAGATTTTTTTTTTTATTATTTGAATTATTTCTTTGACAACTTTTACTCAGATATGTATTGAATAATGTGTACCTAAAATGTTAAAAAGAGCAACAAAAAGCAAATCCCTGATTTTTAAATAATTGTTTTCCCTATTTTCAGAGTCACCAAGCAGACTATATAACCAATAAGCTGTCGCACCAAGCGGACACGGTCTTTGTTTTCATCAGTATCGAATGTACATGCACATCTTTCAAAATGACAAGTAATGATCCACAAAAAACTACACAGAAAACTATAGACTGAGCAGCACGTCCCCTAATACAAACTAGAGATTTAACTGAGGTCTGGCAGGTTTACTGGACTTGAACACATCAATCAGATAGGAAGACAATAAAAACTTGAGATTTAACTGAGGTCTGGCAGGTTTACTGGACTTGAACACATCAATCAGATAGGAAGACAATAAAAACTTGAGATTTAACTGAGGTGCTCTGGCAGGTTTACTGGACTTGAACACATCAATCAGATAGGAAGACAATAAAAACTTGAGATTTAACTGAGGTGCTCTGGCAGGTTTACTGGACTTGAACACATCAATCAGATAGGAAGACAATAAAAACTTGAGATTTAACTGAGGTGCTCTGGCAGGTTTACTGGACTTGAACACATCAATCAGATAGGAAGACAATAAAAACTTGAGATTTAACTGAGGTCTGGTAGGTTTACTGGACTTGAACACATCAATCAGATAGGAAGACAATAAAAACTAGAGATTTAACTGGGGTGCTCTGGCAGGTTTACTGGACTTGAACACATCAATCAGATAGGAAGACAAGAAAAACTTGAGATTTAACTGAGGTGCTCTGGCAGGTTTACTGGACTTGAACACATCAATCAGATAGGAAGACAATAAAAACTTGAGATTTAACTGAGGTCTGGCAGGTTTACTGGACTTGAACACATCAATCAGATAGGAAGACAATAAAAACTTGAGATTTAACTGAGGTGCTCTGGCAGGTTTACTGGACTTGAACACATCAATCAGATAGGAAGACAATAAAAACTAGAGATTTAACTGAGGTGCTCTGGCAGGTTTACTGGACTTGAACACATCAATCAGATAGGAAGACAATAAAAACTTGAGATTTAACTGAGGTCTGGCAGGTTTACTGGACTTGAACACATCAATCAGATAGGAAGACAATAAAAACTAGAGATTTAACTGAGGTGCTCTGGCAGGTTTACTGGACTTGAACACATCAATCAGATAGGAAGACAAGAAAAACTTGAGATTTAACTGAGGTCTGGCAGGTTTACTGGACTTGAACACATCAATCAGATAGGAAGACAATAAACATTAGAGATTTAACTGAGGTGCTCTGGCAGGTTTACTGGACTTGAACACATCAATCAGATAGGAAGACAAGAAAAACTTGAGATTTAACTGAGGTCTGGCAGGTTTACTGGACTTGAACACATCAATCAGATAGGAAGACAATAAACATTAGAGATTTAACTGAGGTGCTCTGGCAGGTTTACTGGACTTGAACACATCAATCAGATAGGAAGACAATAAAAACTAGAGATTTAACTGAGGTGCTCTGGCAGGTTTACTGGACTTGAACACATCAATCA
>MJUT01046269.1:64292-74658 GCA_002080005.1 Gigantidas platifrons | reverse complement strand
CTATTTCCTCTATTCCTCTATTCTGTCGTACATTGTAGGTGTCTAACATATAGACTGTAACAGAGCTCTATGGACATCTCCTCTATTCTGTCGTACATTGTAGGCGTCTAACATATAGACTGTAACAGAGCTCTATGGACAGCTCCTCTATTCTGTCGTACATTGTAGGTATCTAACATATAGACTATAACAGAGCTCTATGGACAGCTCCTCTATTCTGTCCATTACATTAACACTGTCTATAAATGTTTCTGAATAATTCCTACAGTCAATTATCAGAGTTGTGATTCTTTCCTCATTGTTAAAATTCTCAACCAAGTTCCATCCTCTGAATTATTTATGACTTCATTTTTTTAACCGACGGAAAGGTTCCTGTCTAGCTCCAGCGAGCAGTGGACATTTCAGCAGAAAATGTGTTATATCATCCTCTTCCAATTGACACATTGGACATGTACTAGAAGTATCAAATTTATTAAATCTATGCCTATCCTTTCGGAAAACGAGCGTTCCTGTTATAATTCTGGCTTTTATTAGCAATTTCGACACCGCAATTCTTGTTTTTGATTTCATCTTCCATAAGGGGTGGCTTGTCCCAACTTCTAGATGTTTTATGGCCAAATATTTTAAAGTAGTCTTGGCTGGGGCATAATTCTGGGTTTTTTTCAACCAGAATTGTTCAACCTCCTTTCTTACCAGTTTTTTCTACCTGATTTGCGGTGATAAATTTGCTTGTAGGTATGTTATAGATGATATATCATACAGTATAAGTTTATATCGGATGTTACAATAAACTGTCGACGACGTTACTATAGTTTACATTGATTTGTTTATTAATGATCTCTTTAATTTTTGAATTATCACTCGCAAGCATGAAGTATAGTAGACTCAATTTTATCTTGTGTAGTTTTGCCTCTATAGGTATCGCACCCACCACTAAGTATATAGCTGCCGTTACTATTCTTTGGGGTAACGAATGTAGATAACGTATTGATTTTCTATGGGATGTTTCTAGATTTTCTACATGTTTCTTTTTCAGTGGTAAGACTTCTAGTCCGTATATTAGTCTTGACAGTACGTATGTGTAGTATATTTTGTAGCAGGTTACATCATCTATACCGTTCATGCCATGGAAACAAGATCCAATCAGGACATATTTTGTACGTCTTGCGTTTTCTATTCTCGCCTCAATGTTCTTGCTACATTCATTTTTCTCTGATCTTATTATTCCTAAGTGTATTGTATCTTCTTTTGTTGTTATCTCATTGCCATCATTTTTATTTGATCTTATTATTCCTAAGTGTATTGTATCTTCTTTTGTTGTTATCTCATTGTCATCTAGGTACCATCTATATGCATCATTTGTTGTAGAGTATTGTCACATGTTTTGTTTTAATTGGATGAATACTATAATGATGTTGATTTGCGTATCTTCCTGTAACATTTAACACGAGTTGTAGATTGTCCTTGCTCGACTCCATGAATACAATGTCATCTGCACAGGTCGGTGTACCAATATATATATGTCCAAGCTCAAATCCCAGACAGACACTGACTTTCCAGTTCTAGCAACAAGTCTTGTACAAAGATTTTATATAAATGAGTGGATAGGATTCTTCCCTGCCTTACACCTTGTGAGATTCCAAAGCTTTCACTTAGTTCACCTGCCCATTTAGCTTTACTAGTGAGGCCACTATAGAGTTCTCTTATAATGAGCCATAATGTGGGATGAATAGATTGATCAATTAACTTGTCTAGTAGTATCTTATGTTGGACCACATCAAAAGCAGATTGGACATCCATTATTCCTATGTTTATGCCTTTTGAGTTTTTTGTTAACTTTTCACATTTTGCCTCCGAGATTAACAAGCTTGCCATAATAGGACTTAGACCTTCAGAAAAGGCAAATTGCAAGTCTGTCTTGTTGTGAAATTTTAGCTTTCCCAGCATACTATATTCAAATGTTTTGCCTATTATTGATGTAACAGTGATGCCTCGGTAGCTTGTACACAGAGTTGCGTCTTTTTCTTTTTTAAGCACTGGCGTTAAAACTCTTGTTTTAAAAGAAGTTTGTGCTTTTCCTTTAAGCAACGTAATGCATATTACCATTTTGTGTTCAAAAATGTTGCCTTCCGGAGGCGTTTGCGCGCATGCACCAATAACCGCTCCGCGGTTATCGCGAAAAGGTATATTGACAAATAACCTCAACTTTTTAAACCAATCAAAACACGTATAAGTTGACATGTAACTCTAAAATTGATTAATTTACTAATGTCCAGTCATTTTTACTTCAAAGCAGGCGATTTGGGCGAACAATTCTATGCAGATATGGATAAGGTATATATTATTACACGACTGCAATTTAGCTTGTCTTCTTTATATATTTTTTACTAGAATGTACTTCTACACCGAATGGATCGACAAGTCTTAATTGATATGATAAATAACAATTGTAACAAACTTTCAATATTTGAACTTGTCATACAATTTTTTCTGGTTACTAAATTGTGAATCAATTTATATATTAAAACAGCTTGGTTATTTTGTTTTATCAAAACATCTTTCTTGATATATAATGAATGTGTAAAATGTATTATTGTTATTATTTAGTTTGACTGACATATATGAATGTGTTCTGACATTATCCTCTTTATAAGGGAACGACCATTTAACTTGAAGGGGGGATTATGGTTTATTTTCCTAAAAAAAATATTCTGATTTTGGTGGAGGGGAAAAATAATCTGATTCAGAGTTTTTTTTTTTATATATAACCTAATGTTAAATAATGCGACAACATAAATTAATATTCTAACTCTCGTGTTGTCCGAAAAAAAAATCTGAGCAAAAAAAAAAACAAGTTAAATGGTAGGTCCCTAACTGTATCTTAAAATTTAACATTGTATGTACATGTATCATTATGTGAACATTTGCCCCTTGAGGGTACCTCTTTATGGAAATAAAAGCTATTCTATTCTATTCTATTCTATATAGCAATCGTAACTACTCGGCCATTCTCAGTACCCTGCAAATAAGGTTATGTGCAGGGTAGCGAGAATGGCCGAGTAGTTACGATTGTTCTATACTCCGTCCGTGCATCCGTGAGTCCGCAACAAATCGTGTCCGGACTGTAACTGTTGTTCAGCACTCCATCAACATACTGATGCCGGGCACTGATCATCTGATGTCACTATGCCGCGCGTTTGTGGGGTCTAATTTAATATATACAACCAAATATGTATGCTTGTTCTATTGACACGGTGCATAGCAATAACGGATTCTTTTCGATAAAACGGATTCTTTCGGAATCACGGAACGGATCATTTCGGATCATTTCGAAGAAGTGTAGGTATGTGCTCTGATTATTTCTCTGTTTTACAACTAAAAATTCCCTAAATCTGTCAGGGAACGGTACGACGGAACTTTTCAATTATCTTTTTTATCAAGTGATTTGTGCGGGGAAGTTAAAGCTGTCGATTTCGTTTACTTTTAACGAACAAACGCAAAATTTTTTCCAACAATTCGTCACTGAGCATGTTGTTTTCACCGATACAAAATAATTTAATGACACATCTGGTTCAAATGTCGCTTTTTAGATATAAAATTGATAATTTGAAAGTGCTAACTTGCGGGTGTAATTTTGCATAGCTGCTATTATATTTAACAAAAATGTAAATACACTTGAGAAACGGACACTTAATGATCACTGCACCAGATTCTTTAGGGTGTTATTGATCAATTGAGTACATGTGTTCTTTATTTTTTAGAGCAATGAATTCGAACGACTACAGATTTTGTGGAGCAGACGTTAGTTACTGTGGCAGATAATTTTGGGGATAGTGTTAAGGTCGTGATATATTTCAAAAGGGGCGATTTTACTTTTGATATTGTTAATTTTCCACATCATAGCAGCAATATTCCTTCTTTACCCGTTTATATAGTATACATATTTCAATCATTTTTTCCGATATGTTAGAGCCTATACTAAGCTGCTACTCAGATTTTTACATCTTCATCGAAATATGTCAATAAAAAGCAGCTCGTGCTTTTCCTCAAGAGAACTATCCTGATTTTACAAAATTTTTCGAAATTTCTTCAAGATGGATTCAATTAGTTTTTGACCCACACCCTTTTTTTGGGGGGGGGTGAAACTTGTGTTGCCTTGCGAAAATACGGACAATAATCATACAAGAAGGAGGTTTAAAACTCTTTTAACCCACCATTTCCACATAGAAACACTTGTACCCAGTCAGGAGTAGGATGCCGGTTGTCTGTGGTTTCCTTCTCTTTTCCATTTACGAGACTTGAGTCAGTGTGTTAGCCTTGATGTTTGGTTCTAGAATTTGAGAGTAAAGATGATTTCCATGGGAAAGACTTTCGTCAATGGACGTTCACATGTTTTACCATTACGATATGTTGTCAATATGGACAATTTTCAATCAGAGCGGTTAAGAGCTATGTAAAACTTGGCTTAACCAACCATTTTCACTCAAAAATGTCTGTATCCAGTGAGAAATATGACGGTTGTCCATCAGTTGTTTTGTTGGAGTTCATGCTCTGGGATTTTCCTTTGCTTTTTATGGACTCTCCGTTTTGATCATGTTCTGACATTTTTTGTCACATTTATTTGCCATTGTCCGTCCGAATGTCCATATGTACGTCCGTTCCTATTTATTTAGATCCGTTTCTCAGATACTAGACATGGTATAGATATTTGACCAGTTGGACAGATCTTGGGTAGTACAACAGGGTTCCTATTAATTTGGTCACTTTGACTTACACTAAAAGCATGAATAACCATTTAAATCTTACGTTTAGGTCCATTTCTCAGATACTAGATATACTTGGTCACGGGTCTTGGATAGTACAACATGGTTCAATATTAATTAGGTCACTTTGAGCTATTTTCGATGCATACAAAACTTTTGTTAAGTCGATCTCTTAGTTACTAGAAATGATATATGATAGATATAGATATGATAATTATTCAGTAAATATGTCCCGAGTAGTACAACAGGGTTCACTATTAATTATGATCCGAAAGTAGTCCGATGCCAGAAATGACTAATTCGGTATAATCAACTATAATGAATTAGAAGATGAGTATCATTTTGTCCTTGTTTGCCCAATATTGTCAGATGTAAGGAGAAATTTTTACCGTTGTTGTGTAACAATAATCCAAGTGAAAGAAAGCTGATAAATTTGTTTCAAACAGATAATTTTAATATTTTGAAAAATTTGGCTTTATATATAAAGAAAGCTAAATATTTTAGAGAGGAGATATTATCTCTTTGAAAAGTGTATTCGAGTTATTTTGTATATCAGTAGCATTACTTCGTAGAAAAAATATTTGCATGCACAGCTTATATTGTCACATTGTATTAAATTATTAATTGATTAAAACTGTAGATGGCATTATGTAATGTATATTATGTAATATTTGTATCGTGGGCTGGTGGCCTGTTTTGTACAATAAAGAATCTGAATCTGAATCTGTTAACAGATGTCTTTAGTCAAATGACCATCAAAATACAGTCCTAAATATCTATTATAATTTTGTTCATTATGATGTATTTCAGTAATAATTACTGTAACTGTAAGGCTGACTTCTTTAATGATCGTGGATGGCCAATACCACAGACTCGATGTTGTAAGTTTTATGACTTATTTAAGAAATAATTCTCGGATGCCGGGCTCTATGCTCATTTTAACATCGGAAGGCATTATATATGTCATTATTTTACACCGATCGATAGCGAGGTGTAAATTCTTGACAAATGTAATGCCTACCCATGTTAAAATAAGCACAGAGCCTGGCATCTGAGAATTATTTCGATTCTAACAGGGCATTTACGATAATTTTATGCATTCAAGCATACCTAGACAGAGGTTATTTTGGGTGCTGTTCCAATTACCTCCCGCTATTATTTACGAGAATAAATAATGCTACAGAAACTTTATAAAAATTAATAACGATGAACAATTAGTTTCATCTGATTTAAGATATAATTATCTCATGTTATGCTTTATGTTCATTGTATGACCATGATGAATACAAACATAAAAATTCTAGAATTGTTTCTTGACATATAACTTTTTCAGGAAAAATACTTAGGACAACCATCTATCGACTTTGACTTTTATAATTTGTCGTCATCCGGTGACGTAGTTTATAAGGAACGCTGACGACATTGACACAAGCTGGTTACTGGTTTATTTTACGATTTTGTGAGCATTTTACTTGTTTAAGTAGCTAAATGTAAACATGCATGTTAGTGGATTTTGTTATGTTACGCATTTCCATTATTATTGACTTCCATTCAAAATATAAGTTACATTTGTTCTACTAGAATCGAAATAATTCATGGAAAACATAGTTTGTATAACATAGGTAACATTATTTTCGTTTTATTTAGTCATTACTTTTCTGTAATTCATCGTAGAATGCGAAATTGTCATTCGGGAAGGTAATCGGAACAGCCAAATCCTTCTGTATCCATAAGGTCGCATTGATTTACAAAATTACTGTAAATGCCCTACTAGATTCGAAATAATTCTCCCATGTCATGTTTTATGCTCATTTTGTATATCTATTATTTTTATTCTTTTAATTTAACATACATAAAGTACAAATATGCAAAATACGCTGTCAATTAGATATGCCTTCTGCGCATGTGCTTAGGGTGTTCTTATCTATTTAGAGCCCTCTATTGTTTTCAAAGCGAAAGTAGCACGCCATGTTAGAATACGTTTCATCGTATGTAACCATAGCCGATTAAATCTATCCTGTTAAGGAAGAGAGGCAAAAGACTTAAGTGCAATTGTATGCTTAATGTTGGAATATTAGACTGTTATTGATATAATAATTATATAATATATTGTCCTACTGATTGTGTAACAATATTATTCCATGTGTTTTATCAATAACCTTTAAAATTGCTTTAATAATTTACACCGCTATACTGTAGTAAGTCTACAATGTATCCTATTCACGCCCCTACTATATAGGATTACAAAGAAAACTACCATGTCCATGCCACGGAGTACAATATGCAAAAAGCGGGGTAACTTATTGCATTAGTCTAGATGAACGATTAAAGGGTGGTACTTGGTTTCAATAAGGATCCACTAATTATATATGAACAGTTCATTATATAAAATTACCTCTTTGGCGAAGCATGCTTTTCTCGTTTGTAAAACGACCTTGACATACGATCCTACTAAGTTGTTTCCCTTAATTTGTTGACTGATACATTGATCGTATATTAACTATAGCTTTAGACTAAAAGGGAGAGCCATAGTCACGCCGCTAGGAGGCTTGGGACAGTAGACTCTATTTGTCCTTTTTGTATTAGCTCAACTTGCCTAAGCATTATTAAATTAAAGTATTCTATTTACTACTATTAACAAAGTAGAAGTAGAAAACTCTGCAATATAATGAAAAAAATACAACACTTTCGGAAAAGTTCAAAGCTTCATTAGAAAAATCGTACAAAGAGGAACAATCAATGTCTATAGCAAACAAATACATGACTGGTCACTTTCCTGTCTAGCTATATACATTGCAATGAAAATAGGTGGGATTAATTTAACAAGTTGTATGGCCCAAGGTTCCCATTATGGTGAAATGATGCTGTCATGTTAAACAAGTTGTATGACCCAAGTCCCCCATCATGGTGAAATGATGCTGTCATGTTAAACAAGTTGTGTGGCCCAAGGTTCCCATTATGGTGAAATGATGCTGTCATGTTAAACAAGTTGCATGGCCCAAGGCTCCCATCATGGTGAAATGATGATGTTATGCAAATTCTGCCCACAATGAGAGGAAAATGACAACCCATGGGAGAACAGCATTACTATAAAGCTATGCATGTACATGTATTACTGTGAGAGTATGTCTTCCTGAGTTTTTTGTTTATGTCCCCGCGACTATTGGTCGGGGGGCATATTGTTTTACCTCTGTCCGTCCGTCCGTTCGTCACACTATAGTATGCATAGTTTGTCCCGCTAACTCCTCCTACAGTTTTGGAGCTACAGCTTTAATATTTTGTAGGATTTTTATACACATAATGGAGGTGTGCATGTGCATAGGATTTTGATTTTCATCAAAATTCTCAAAATGACAGGTACTTGGACGTAGTCTTCTTTTTCGTACTAGCTGCATAAAGGGAACATGGTTTGTCCGGCTAACTTTTCCTACAGTTTTGGAGCTACAGCTTTAATATTTTGTAGGATGTTTAGACACATAATGGAGGTGTGCATATCCACGGGATTTTGATTTCATCAAATATACTCAAAATGACAGGAAGTTGGACTTTTCATTTATGTCAAAATATAGGATATATGGTTTGTCCGGCTAATACTTCCTACAGTTTTAATTTTGAGCTAGACCTTTTATATTTTGTAGACAGTTAGTACTTACACTGAAGGTGTGCATATTTTATGGATTTTGACTTTCAACAATTTGTTTACAAAATTATGGATGCATGAACTTGGACAGATTTTGCTAAATCCATATAGGATATATGGTTTGTTTGACTAACTCCTACATTTTTTTAGCTAGACCTTTAATATTTTGTAGACAGTTAGTACCAACACTGAAGGTTTGCATATTATATGAATTTTGATTTTCAACAATGTTTTACAAAATTATGCTTATATGAACTTAGCCACTGAAACCTGTTAACGTGTAAGCAACGATTCTTATACTTGCGGGTCCCTCAGGGCACTCCGGCTTCCTCCACCACGTTAAACCCCATCCAATCAATCAATCAATCGAACATCACATTGTTAGGTACAGATTCATTTATTTCAGTCATTTCTGCTTGATGCTGATTAAGCAAAACATTGGTTTACCCTTTTGCAATTATAACCGCGGGGGCATTGTATGTGTCTTACAGACACAAACTAAGACACAAACACCTTTTAAAGTATATACATAACTTTTCTACATCATACCCGATGAATAATATACCATTCCTTCAAATTAAGTTATATTGAAAATCCACTTTGGCTCTTCAAGACGTTTTCTTTGCATTATACCCCTACACATTCCTCAGAACCAAGCCAAAAGTTAAGGTAGTAAATTGGAATTGTGGTGAGGGAGGGGGGAGGGGTTGAGACGGGGAACGGGGGCATTCTATTTTCTAGTTTTATGTTATTCTCAAACACATGCTGTAAACACCTTCAGTAAACTTATCAATGCCATTCCCTTTACATACAAATATCTCCTGACTTGATAAATACATTTCAATATAAAATAGCGGGGTTATGGTACTTAAAAACACTTAATCCACGCCATCATTTGTGTCTGTTACAATGAGATATCATCAATTATCAGTGTCTATATATATATTGTGAAGTATGTTTTACTATTAAAGCGGAAAAAATACTTCATTGTTAATTGTTGAAAATAAGGAAGACTTTCTAATATACTTGAGACTTGAATAACTTATTTTTCACAATTTTTTTCATATTCACAGCTTAGTTGACAAAAAATATGCTAATATTCACGAATGAAATTGCAAAGATGAAACTGAATTTTTAACTCCAAAATTAAATATGACTTTAAAACTATATAGATATATGTAAAACCTCGTCATAATGCCCCTCGTTTCTTTTTCCACCTCTCTTACCGCCATAAATTTTGTGTGTCCCCTTTTCTAATTTCCCCATTGATTCTATAATG
Source organism: Gigantidas platifrons (assembly GCA_002080005.1). NCBI lineage: Eukaryota > Metazoa > Mollusca > Bivalvia > Mytilida > Modiolidae > Gigantidas > Gigantidas platifrons. Next base: position 64,976 of record MJUT01046269.1, on the reverse strand, counting down.
CATTTCACTCGACCTATCGCCAAACCTCTTTATAATGCCAAAATCTGGCTGGACAAATGGTGGAGATATAACGAGATTTTACTGTATATATAAGAGAATCAAAGACAAAAAAGAGAGTTTTTGGATCCGCGAGTTACAAACATTATATCCGGAGGGCATAAACAAAAGACCTAAATCTTTTGTTGCTATTTAAATTTTTACCAGTGCCTGGTCCTTATCTAGTTGGTCAATTCCATCATTGCATTCTCTCATTATTTTCATATTCTTTATAAATTAGTGTACATATATATTTTGATAATACATAGTTCAATATTATGATTTGTACATCACGATAGCTAATTGGTATATTTTATCATTACATTTTCTCATTGTTTTCACATTCTTTATAAATTAGTGTACATATATACTTAAATAATATAAAGTATTAAGTTGAAGATTATGACTTTAAAGTCACGATAGCTGATGGTCACGTGACAATTTTTCCAATCAGGTTACAGACGCTGATGAAGCTTGTCGGTCAAGCGAAATATCTGTCAATTTGATTATAGTTAGTCTTTTTGTAGACTCATAGTTATTTTTTGTTATATTTTAATATCTTTTTTGATGTTGTTGTGCTACATTTTAGAAGTTTTTAGCTCACCTGACCCAAAGGGTCATGTGAGCTATTGCCATCACTTTTCGTCC
>MJUT01046269.1:29910-47661 GCA_002080005.1 Gigantidas platifrons | reverse complement strand
TGTATATCGGCCCTCCTACCCATGGTATTTTGACCCCCCTACCCATAGTCTTTTTCCCCCATATCCATGGTATATAGACCCCCAATCCATGGTATATTGACCCCCTACCCATGGTATATTGACCCCATACCCATGGTATATCTACTCCCTACCTTTGCACGACCGTCGGTAGGGCGTAACAAAAAATGACTTTCATCAGACCAGTGGACCCATCTCCATGTGCGAATAGTCCACCCCAAATGATCATGTGACCAGTCAAATCGAGCATGGCGATGACATAATGTCAACTGTGGACGTTTTATGGGTCGTCACGCTCGTATTCTCTGATGATGGAGGCATCTGATTACAGTGCGTGTGCTAATATGGCCTCCAAATGCTAAAGTACCGCGTAATGCACCAGCTTTACTGAACGGCCGTTGCCGCACCCGTCTGGATATGAGCCGGTCCTCTCTCGGCGTCATTTTTCGAGGTCTACCTGCACGTGGACGGTCAGTAACATTCCCCGTTTAACGAAAACGCTGCATCAGTCATACAATGATGGAATGGTTAACCCTAAAGTGGTCTGCCACCCTTATATGGCTAAAACCACCGTTAGGCATGCCAACAGCTTGCCACCTTTCTGGTATGGTTAATTTTTGCCGCACCATACCAAACCAATAGAAAATGAAACTTAAAACTCTACACAAAAAAAATCAGCTTTCGTTCGCAAACACAAATGTTGAAAAGTACACCTGGCATTTTACACACCCTGTCATATACACATAAATACAAATCGATCAATAACCTGTTTCACAGGTAAGTAAGTATGTGTGTACAGGTAACGAAAACAGCAAACCGATTTGAAATAAGTTCATTATTAGAAAAGATATTATTAAAACAAGTCAGGTGGTGCTTAACTTTTGTCGTACTGTATATACATGTAGTAGAAATTAGAAAAATCGACAATGTAGATTTGTATATTTAAATTAAGTGGACAAACATGTAGGCTAACTTAATATGAACACGTGACAGTTAGATCAATTTAATTTCGGGTGACTTTTATTAGGAGATAACTGTTTTGCATTTGAAATTTGACAGCATCAATTGGTGATTTGATGGTCGCAAATTGAGTATAGTACGAAGCGATATTGTTATGTGTTGCTTCTCCAGTAAGCATGCAGCAATCAGGAGTAAGAGCAAAGACTAGTTGGTTCAGAATCAGCCAAAACATATGTCCGACTGGAACGACATATATACCTGGGGGCTGCTTAGTGAACTTAGTACTATAGAACGACATATATACCTGGGGGCTGCTTAGTCAGCTTAGTACTATAGAATTTTAACAAAGCTTGTTGGTTAAGTACAAAGCAACATCATCATTATTATCTTCGAAATATAAGTTGTTCTTCCTATGATATTGTTGAAAAGCTGCTCACTTGGAAATAAGGGACACTCACTCAGTCATTCATGCACGAAAATCTTAAATAAACTGATATAGTTACTAGTATATAGAAATAAAATGTTATTCTTATTCATATAATATATATCTCTCTACATTTTATTTAAGCATGCAAAACAGCAATGGCAAATGACTATTAAGTAAATACTTTCTTTCTTTGTATTTATAGACTTACGACGCAACATGCAGTTTCTTATAACAGCAATAGTTGTTGTGATTTTACTTGTCGGTGTGGTATCATCATGTCCTAGTGTCTGTAATTGTACTCACACTTCAGATGGAGTTGACGTTTACTGCTCCAATATAGGACTGGAGAGTATTCCAACAGATTTACCTGATAACACTTTTAAATTGTAAGTCTGGGATTACAACAAACATATAATGTTGTTTTTGTATTTATTATAAAAAAAAATTGATATCAGACACTGCACCAGTGTCTGTCAGGGATGTTTACATTTTATTTTATTTCTTAAATATACAATGTAATGAATTGGGAACGGACACTACATTATGGTCTGTCAGGGATGTTTACATTTTATTTTATTTCTTAAAAATAATGAATTGGGATCGGACACTACACTAGTGTCTGTCAGGGATGATTACATTTTTTAGCTCACCTGACCCGAAGGGTCATGTGAGCTATTGCCATCACTTGGCGTCCGTCGTCCGTCGTCCGTCGTAAACTTTTTCAAAAATCTTCTCCTCTGAAACTACTAGACCAATTGAAACCAAACTTGGGTTGAATCATCACTAGGGTGTCTAGTCTCAAAATTGTGTCCGGTGATGCCGTGCACCAACCAACATGGCCGCTGTTACTAAAAATAGAACATATGGTAAAATTGCAGGTTTTTAATAATATCAATAATCTGACATGGGGTAAAAATGATCAGCACACCAAGATCTACCTACCCTGCAATTTTGAAGTAAATCTGATGACCCATCTTGGAGTTATTGCCCTTTTTTCATCAAATTTTTAACATTTTAATACTTTTCGTCTTATATTTTAAAAACTATAAGAGATAGATGTTAAGTTTAAACTGCAAAAATGTGCAGGATGTCAAGATCTATATACCCTGCAATTTTGAAGTAAATCCCAGCACCCATTTTGGAGTTATTGCCCTTTTTTTCATCAAATTTTTACAATTTTAATACTTTTCGTTTTTTATTTCAAAAACTATAAGAGATAGATGTTAAGATTAATAGCAAAAATGTGCAGCATGTCAAGATCTACCTACCCTGCAATTTTGAAGTAAATCCCAATACCCATTTTGGAGTTATTTCCCTTTATTCATCAAATTTTCAAAATTTTAATACTTTTCGTCCTTTATTTCAAAAACTATAAGAGATAGATGTTAAGTTTAAACAGTAAATATGTTCAGCATGTAAAGGTCTACCTACACTGCAATTTTGAAGTAAATTCCATTACCCATTTTGGAGTTATTGCCCTTTTTTCATCAAATTTTCACAATTTTAATATTTTTCGTCTTGTATTTCAAAAAATATAAGAGATAGATGTTAAGTTTAAATTGCAAAAATGTGCAGCATGTCACGATCTACCTACCCTGCAATTTTTAGGTAAATTCCATTACCCATTTTGGAGTTATTGCCCTTTTTTTTTATCAAATTTCCAAAATTTTTATATTTTTCGTCTTGTATTTCAAAGACTATAAGAGATAGATGTTAAGTTTAAATTGCAAAAAATGTGCAGCATGTCAAGATCTACCTACCCTGCAATTTTGAAGTAAATCTGATTACCCATCTTGGAGTTATTTCCCTTTATTCATCAAATTTTCTAAATTTTAATACTTTTCGTCCTTTTTTTTCAAAAACTATAAGAGATAGATGTTAAGTTTAAGCTTCAAACATGTTCAGCATGTCAAGATCTACATACCCTGCAAATTTGAAGTAAATTGCATTACCCATTTTGGAGTTATTGCCCTTTTTTTCATCAAATTTTCACAATTTTAATACTTTTCGTTTTTTATTTCAAAAACTACAGGGGATAGATGTTAAGTTTAAACTGCAAAAATGTTCAGCATGTCAAGATCTACAAAAAAAGTTCACAGTTGAAAATGTCCGACAACTGTGTGAAGAGTTATTCCTCTTGAAATGCATGTTTTATTGATTTTCACTCCTTTTGGTTACTTTAATAATCAAAGGGAAGCAACTCTATTACAAAATGTGAAGTAGCAAAAGCTAAATTTTAAGAAGCATTGACATTTATGTTTTTTTTTTACAGCAATATTGATAACTTACATTAAATTTTTTTGAAGAGGGGGGTCTGCAATGACGAGGGCTACATTTGTTATTTTTTGACCGGAGTTTCCAAGTTTTATTGATTGATGTTGTTATTATTCCCAGGTGAGCTATACAGGCTCCTGGGAGCCTCTAGTTTTATTTCTTAAATATATAATGTAATGAATTGGGAACGGACACTACATTATGGTCTGTCAGGGATGTTTACATTTTATTTTATTTCTTAAATATACAATGTAATGAATTGGGAACGGACACTACACTATTGTCTGTCAGGAATATATACATTTTATTTTATTTCTTAAAAATAGCGAATTGGGATCGGACACTACACTATTGTCTGTCAGGAATATTTAAATTTTATTTTATTTCTTAAATATAATGAATTGGGATCGGACACTACACTATTGTCTGTCAGTAATGTTAGCATTTTACTTTATTTTCTTAAATATAATGAATTGGGATCAGACACTACACTATTGTCTTTCAAGAATGTTTACACATTATTTTATTGGCAATGTCTATTCTTACAACAATTTTCAACGAATTGTTGTAAGAATAGCTGTGAATCTTATTCTTACAACAAATAATATTACGGATTAGATAATGAGAAACGAATGATTATTATCTGTAGATTAAAGTCGTTGTAAGAATAGCCTCTAGAGCCTATTCTTACAACAAAAAAGATAATGTTGTAATTAATCATATATATTTATTGTATTATATAGATCTATATACATTTCTTATATATAGATGTCCGTTTATATAATTGAACACAGTTCTTTTCCTTATACTCTTCAACTGAATTTTGTAATTCGTTAGAAGATGTGAAGAGTTTGTCTTTGAAAGCACTATCCATTATCACACTCTAGGAATCTGTACGCCTGAAATCTCTTATTGACGTGCTCTTCTGTAAACTGCATTACGGTTTCGGTGGAAATCGACTGCCCACGCTTTCAAGGCAGGGAAGTTTTTCGGAATTTATTATCGACAGATACAATATATATGTGCAAAAAACGTTACAGAATGTGCACGATTCATTACTCTAACGGACGCTAATGATTCTTTGGATAAAATAACGCAACAAATTCAGAATGGAGTATCAAACGTTTGTGCTCTCCGAACTCTACAGATATGTCATTGATACAGAACTCCAACTTAGTGGTAATTCATTTTTCTGTGTAACACCTTTTGCCTTTTTTCGTGCTTGACAAAGTAAAATAAGTTAATTCCAGACCAAAAACTATCAATTTGTGTTTTTTTACCCTTTTTAAGATAAATGCGTTATAAATGATATTTTAAAACCTGTTCATACATTCCCATGAGGAATGGTTTGTAAAGTGTAGAACAGTCACATGTTTGACAAACAAATGAAATTTCCGAAAAAGAACGAGAATTAAAATTATCCAGAAAATCTTTCCAGTATATTGGTATCCACATTTCATAGAAGCTACTACGTGAATAGACTTTGTCCCAGCAGGATTGTAGTCCCCCTTTGACAGCAGTCACAATGTTAGTCATATTTATAAACAATTACTTTGTTGAAAAAGTAGAAGCACTTGTAGTATTCTTTTCTCTATATATATATGGATTCTTCTGAAGTTTTGTTATTCAATATAAACTAAAAAAGTCATCATTTTCTTTGTTAAACAGAATATTCAATGATGAAATGAATGACTTGTGATCAGACAAATGTTCCTCTTTGTCATAGCTTAAACTAGTATTTCAGTAAGTAGGATTACCAGAGCATTGTGCAATGGAAAGTTGTTTCAGCAGAGTCCAAATCACCCATCGTTTACGATGCAAGTTTTACTATGATAGCCGTGATACCCAAATTTAAGTTCTATGCATAATCAATTTATGATGTTTGATGACAATTATTTTAGACAAATGTAGGTGTGTTTGTGCACCCAATTCTAACAATCAAAAATTAAATCAATGTTTATGTACATATGTGTAAGAGGTAACTCCTTTTCACGTGTGTCTACGATTTTACCATTAGATATAGCAGCTGTACTTTAAAACAGGTTAATGTTCTCAGAAAACTAAAATGTAACTCTATCAAATATATATCTTACTTTCAAAAGGACAACATTAAGATGTGCTTGCAAGGTTTGGGATGGGTATTTTGAACGAGAAGTAGCAAAACATGAAAAATTAAACTAGAGATCAGCTAGAATATTATAGGACTAACGCAATTTGCAATTAGAGATTATCTTTACTATGAAACAAGGTGGGAAATATTTGTCTTCTAGAGCTAAATATCGCCAGCTGACAACATTTTAAAAAATGCATAATTACTTACGTCCTCAATACTTGGTTAATTGTCTACCTCCTACAGTATCTAGCACCAGTGATCATAATCTCCGAAACGATGAAAACTACACCACACCAAAATTTTGACTTAGAATGTATATGACATCCTGGAACAATTTAGACTTAAATATTAGAAATAGCCTAGATATATCATGTTTTAAATCTATAATTAAAGAAAATACTAATAAATCTCCAGGGTCCATAAAACTAAGCATATTTCATGCTAGACTACGACATCAATACAGCTCAAGGAATCCTGATTTATTGCGTATCACAAATGACCCAAAATGGCAATCTGATGCCCCCTTTGAAGGTTTAATTAATTATCTAATGGAATGCCCATTTCACCAAATCGAAAGAGATTGTCTTTCTAGAAACTAAAGACAAACCCACAAAAATATTGAAACATTACTCTTTGGAAACGATGAAATTGATATACAAAATGTAAATGAAAAATTTATGATTCTTTAATAAAGTTTGAGCAGATATTAGACAAACAAACATATTTTAAACAATGGTTCGTCATCTGGTCTACATCAACATCAATTCTATTTCCCATGTTCCAATATATTGTGTTAAATATTATCTATATATGTGGTAGTGCTAGATTTGTTGACTTTATTATATGTGTATGATTTGTAGGGAAAGGACAGTCCATAAGTTGTGATAGCTTTTTGTCCAATCCCATTGCTGTTGTATTTGCAATACAAATAATCTTAAACTCATCTATACATGTGGTGTGATATATCTAAGTATTCATGTTTTCATTCAAACCAGGAATGGTTGAAGACTTACTAAAAACTTACTATACTGTATTCAATATGTTACGTTGAAATACAACCACATAGAGTATCAAAGTTGCACGTATTGATGTATATTTTTTTTTAATTTACAGTTATTTGCATTCCAATAAAATCACATCAATCAAATCAGACACCTTCAACAACATTGGGAAGGTTTGATCAGTTGTCAATAATCCTCTCTTTTTTAGCTCAGTAGCTTTTGCCATCACTTGGCGTCCGTCGTCCTTTTGCTTTTCACATTTTAATCTTCTCCTCTGAAACCCCTGAGCCAAATGAATTAAAACTTGGTAGGAAGCATCTATGGGAGGTCCTCTATAATGATTGCTCATTTCATCCCGATCCATTAACAAACATGGCCGCCTCAGGCAATTCATGTTTATGATTGTATGCTTTCTAGAACAATCTCTTTTTCTGTGTAAAGAGAGATAGCTCTAATTTAACTATTGACATTTACTTTAGTATAATACAGTTAAAATGAATCTGTATAAAAAATGTGACCTAGATACCCACCCTAAACCATATATATTTATGATCAGGGTGACTAGGCATATTAAATGCATTATAGCTCAAACCCCGGGGTCATACCCCACCCACTACCTGAAGAAAACTGTTTAATGTTTGAGATCCCCTCACCTAAACCATATATATTTATGATCAGGATGACCAGGCAAATCAAATGCCTAATAGCTCAGGCCCGGGGGGTCATACCCCACCCCCTACCTGAAGCGAACTTTTTGATGGTTGAGATCCAGCTTTGTAAATTACAAAAAGGGTGCACTCGACTCGCAGCCGCAATTGATAAAGTTTACCAGTTACTTCCCAGGGTTATGTGTGTTTGTGCACCCAATTCTAACAAATAAAAAAAAATTATGTCTACGATTTTACCATTAGGTATGACAGCTGTTCGGAGGGTTTGGCATATTTAGTTATTCATGTTATCTATCATATCAGGAATGGTTGAAGACTTACTAAAATGTACTATACTGTATTCAATGTGTTGCGTTGAAATACAACCACATAGAGCATCAAAGTTACAGTTACAAGTATTGATGTATATTTTTTATTTTACACTTATCTGTATTCCAATAAAATCACATCAATAAAATCAGACACGTTCAACAACATTACGAAGCTTCATCGCTTGTGAATATTCCTCCTATTTTGTTTTTAAATTCTATGACTAACAATACATGTATATGTATAATTGATGGTGTTTAATAACAATGTACGCAAAATATTCAAATTCCAGGAAAAATAACAATAAAATTGTTGAAGGCGATCAGTATTTAGTAGAAGTAGAACAAGCACTGACAAAATCTTCAAACGTTGAGGGTGATAAGTATTTTGTAGAAGTAGAACAAGCTCTGACAAAAATCTTCAAATTGTTGAAGGCGTTCAGTATTTAGTAGAAGTAGAACAAGCTCTGACAAAATCTTCAAATTGTTGAAGGCGATCAGTATTTAGTAGAAGTAGAACAAGCTCTGACAAAATCTTCAAGTTGTTGAGGGTGATCAGTATTTTGTAGAAGTAGAACAAGTTCTGAAAAAATCTTCAAATTGTTGAAGGTGGTCAGTATTAAGTAGAAGTAGAACAAGCTCTGACAAATATCTTCAAGCTGTTGAGGGTGATAAGTATTTTGTAGAGGTAGAACAAGCTCTGACAAAAACTTCAAATTATTGAAGGCGTTCAGTATTTAGTAGAAGTAGAACAAGCTCTGACAAAAGTCTTGAAGTTGTTGAAGGCGTTCAGAATTTAGTAGAAGTAGAACAAGCTCTGCTAAAATCTTCAAATTGTTGAAAAATATGCACCATGTCAAGATCTACCTACCCATTACCCATTTTGGAGTTATTGCCCTTTTTTCAATCAGATTTTCAAAATTTTAATCATTTTCGTCTTATATTTCAAAAACTATAAGAGATAGAGATTAAGTTTAATTGCAAAAATGTGCAGCATGTCAAGATCTACCTACCCTGCAATTTTGAAGTAAATCCCATTACCCATTTTGGAGTTATTACCTTTTTTTCATCAAATTTTCAAGATTTTAATACTTTTCGTCTTATATTTCAAAAACTATAAGAGATAGATGTTAAGTTTAAACTGCAAACATGTTTAGTATGTCAAGATCAATCAACCAAGATGTTCACCATAGCCGAACTTAGCTTAACATAGGACCTATGGGAAATTAAAATGAAAATTTTCTTGTCTGTTATCAGTTGCTCAATTGGAACCAAACTTTGATAAAATATTCACTGGATGGTCCTTTTCCTAAATTGTGTCTGGTGGTCCCGCCCTCTGACCAAGATGGCTGCACAGCTGAACTTAGTTTAACATAGGACCCTATGGGAAATTCACATAAAAAACATTTTGTCTGGAACCAGTAGCTCAATTAGAACCAAACTTTGATGGAATAGTCATTCGATGGTCCTTTTCCCAATTGTGTCTGGCAGTCACGCTCTCCCACCAAGATGGCCCCCACAGTGCAGTTGCGTTGTTATTGAAAGCAGCTTTGATCCATGTGAGCGATTACAGACTCCTGGGAACCTCTGGTTTCATGATTTTTTTAAAATTTTAATACTTTTCGTCTTTTATTTTAAAAACTATAAGAGATAGATGTTAAGTATAAACAGCAAACATGTGCAGCATGTTAAGATGCATGTAGCCTGCAATTTTAAATTAAATCTGATTATCCATCTTGAAGTTATTGCCCTTTTTTCATCAACTTTTAAAAATGTTAATACTTTTCATCCTTTATTTCAAAAACTATAACAGATAGATCTTAAGTGTAAGCTGAAAACATCTTCAACTTGTCAAGATCTACATGCCCTGCATTTTTGAAGTAAATCTGATTACCCGTTATTGACCTTTTTTTCATTATTTTTTTTTTAATTTAAACATTTTTGTCTGATATTTTAAAAACTATTAGAGATAAAGGTTGAGCTTAAATTGCAAAAATGTGCGGCATATCAAGATCTACCTACCCTACAATTGTGAAGTTAATTTGAGTACCCTATTAGGAGTTATTGCTCTTTTTTCATCAAATTTTCCAAATTTTAAAACTTTCTGTGCGTTATTTCAAAAACTATAAGAGATATATGTTAAGTTTAAACTGCAAACATGTTCAGCATGTCAAGATCTACCTACCCTGCAATTTTTAAGTAAATATTTTCTGAAACCACGCAACAGATTTGAACCAAACTTGGCAGAAATGTTCATTAGATGGTCATATACAAGATTTGTTTTAGGCGCTGATCTGAAAACCAACATGGTTGCCAGAGCTCATAATGTGTTCTGATTGGACGAAATTAAAAAAAATATATTCTTGTTAGAAATCATCTAGCCAATTGAATTGTGACTTTACAGGAATGATCATTGGGTGATCCTGTACTAAACTTGTGAATCGTTTCCTGATCGGAAATCAAGATGGCCCCCATGACTCGACTTAGTTTTAACATAGGACCCTATGGAAAAAATGTTTAAAAGTCTTCTCCTCTGAAACCAGCAAGTCAATTTAAAGCAAACATGGCATGAATGGTCCTTAGGTGGTCAACATTCAAAATTATGTCCTGTGAACCTGATCTCAATCCAAAATGGCTGCCATGAGCAGACATAGTTTTAACATAGAACCCTATGGGATTTGAAAAGTAACGTAGATGTATTCGGCATATAGACATTCTTAAGAGGACTTAGTTATGTCAGGTGACCGATACAGGCTCACCTTAGCCTCTAGTTTGTTCATGTCAATGATCGCTTTTTACATAGTGATGGCAAGACTATTTGTTCCTAGTTTCCGAATCACAACGACTGGGTAGTCTTGACCAGATGTCGTACTATTCATAGTAGATTTATTATAAGTTATTTATTCCAATTATTCACTGAAACAGATTATAATCGATTGTGTAGATGTTATGCACCAAACAATCAATCAATCAATGTAGATGAGGAATTTAATATATAAAATGTGTTCACTGTTTACGAAGCCATATTTCCTATGATAGCCGTAATACTCAATTTAAGTTAACGGTTATGATCAATTTATGTGATGCTTGATGACAATTATTTTAGACAAATGTGTGTGTGTTTGTGCATCCAATTCTAACACAATAAAAAATTAAATTAGATTTCATGTACATATGTATTAGAGGTAACTCCTTTGCAACTGTGTCTACGATTTTACCATTAGGTATATCACCTGTACTTTAAAACAGTTTGATGTCCTGAGAAAACTAAAATGTAACTCTATCAAATATATATCTATCTTACTTTCATAAGGACAACATTAAAATATGCTTGCAAGGTTTGGGGTGGGTATTTTAAATGAGAAGTAGCAAAACATGAAAAAGTTCAATCAGAATCAGCTAGAATATTTTTAGGACTAACATAATTTGCAAATGGAAATTATCTTTACAATGGGAATATTTGTCTTCTAGACAGAAATATCGCAAGCTGACAACATTTCACAAAATGCATATTAAATTATGTCCTCGATATTTGGGTAATTTTCTACCTCCTACAGTATCGAGTACCAGTGATCATAATCTCCGAAACGATTAAAACTATACAACACCATAAAGAAGACTCATAATGTCTACGACATTCTGTATACCATCCACTGTTTCGTCATGGAACACTTTATATTTAGATATTAAAAATAGCCTAAATATATCATGTTTAAATCTAGGATTAAAAAAAATGCTATTAAATCTCATATATTATGGTGAATGATCCATAAAACTAAGAATACTTCTTGTTTGATCACGACATCAATACAGCCCTTATTTATTACATATAAACATTACAAATGACTCAAAATAGCAATGCGTTCCCCCTTTGAAGATTTAATTTATTTTATAATGGAATGTCCATTACACCAAAACGAAAACTTTAATGCGAAATGCAACGATCAAAACTTTATTTTCAGATTTACACATTTTTAGATAGTGATTTTAGTACCTTGATAGAAAATCGTAATAATTTTCAATTTTCTCAAGACGTTTGTGCGAAATCGTCAGGTAAACTTACCTGTTTAAAACCGCGGGAAATATCAATCATGGTTTTTCCCTAATGAAAATCTCCTGTTGTGACGTCGTTCGTGTCATTTCTTCTTTTTCATGGGGACAAAGATAATCATATCATATTCTGTCTTTGTTTACAAAACGTTTGGATTGGTGGACATTGATTATTTTGGAAGTTTTACAGTCGCAACCACGATTTGATTGACCATTATGGAATATCTGGGTCTCAAATGACCACGGATGTGTTCCACTTGTCGTAAGCACTTTCCGGTTATTTGCTCGTTCATTACTTAGTGGTATACTAATAAAAAAAACAATCGCTTGTAAAAATATACTAAAATGAAAGAACAAATACCGTGGATCTAGGATATCCTCCCGTGGGTTCATAGTGCATATATATTATGGGTCTGTCTTCTTAACGAATGTGACATATCAAGCAGTTATTACCGGGCCATGACCGGTTTGGGTATGAAACCGTGTGAACAAATTTTAAATCATTTTCAATTCTGTCTTAAAATTCGGTGAAGTCCGTATAGCTCTTCATTTTTGTATTATGTGTTGTGTTATTTGCTTTGTTTGTCTTCATCCTGTGTCTCATGTGTCCAATGTTGCCAGTTTCTCTGGATTATCAGTTCTTGGTGTGGTTGACAATTCAGTTTTCTTTAATTTTTATTTAAAACACTGTAAGGACAGTTGAAACCAGCAAATTCATAGCAAATTACATTGAATACCTTCTACAATTGGCAAGACTATTTGTTTCTAGGTTTCAAATCACAACGACTGGGTAGTCTTGAACAGATATCGTACTATTCATAGTAGATTTATTATTAAATGCTTGCTTTAATAAGGAGGAATAATCGAATGTATTCCATCTAATTCCAATTATTCACTGAAACATATTATAATCAATTGCGTATATGTTTGGCACCAATCAATCAATCAACAATGTAGATGAGGAATTTAATATATAAAATGTGTTCACCGAACGATATGAATAAAATAATGCTAATTTAGCATGTAGCAAAAATCAATCATTCTCGTGTCTTTAAAAGGTTTAGTCTTTTGCAATGGGCATATGCAACCTCTGACAAAATCTTCAAATTGTTGAAGGCATTCAGTATTTAGTAGAAGTAGAACAAGCTCTGACAAAAATCTTCAAATTGTTGAATGCGGTCTACGATTTTACCATTAGATATAGCAGCTGTACGTTCAAACAGTTTATTGTTCTCAGAAAACTAAAGTGTACTACTTGCAAGCAACCTCTCTCAAATATATATCTTACTTTCATAAGGACAACATTATAATATGCTTGCGAGGTTTGGGATGGGTGTTTTAAACGAGAAGTAGCAAGACATAAAATAATTCATTTAGATTCAGCTAGAATTTTTATTTCACGACTAACGCAATTTGCAAGTAGAGATTCTCTTTACTATGAAACAAGGTGGGAATATTAGTCTTCTAGACGTAAATATCGGAAGCTGACAACATTTTACAAAATGCATAATAAACTACGTCCTCAATATTTGAGTAATTGTCTCCCTCCTATAGTATATCATGTCAGTGATCATAATCTCCAAAACGATTAAAACTATGCAACACCAAATAGAATACTCATAATGTCTGCGACACTGTTTCGTCATGGAACAATTTATAGTGAAATATTAGAAATAGCTTAAATATATCATGTTTAAATCTATGATTAAAAAAAATGTTATTAAATCTCCGGAATATTATGGTGAAGGATCCATAGAACTAAGAATACTTCATGCTAGACTACGACATCAATACAGGTCGTTGAATTCTGATTTATTTCATATAAACATTACAAATGTCTCAAAATGTGGCTCCCCTTTGAAGATTCAATTCATTATATAATGGAATGTCCATTACACCAAAACGAAAACTTTAATGCGAAATGCAAAGATCATAACTTTGTTTTCAGATTTACACATTTTTAGATAGTGATTGTAGAACCTTGATTGAAAATCGTAATAATTTTCAATTTTCTCAAGACGTTTGTGCGAAATCGTCAGGTAAACATACCTGTTTAAAACCGCGGGAAATATCAATCATGGTTATTCCCTTTTGAAAATCTCCTGTTGTGACGTCGTTCGTATCATTTCTTCTTTATCATATTCTGTCTTTCTTTAACAAAACCGTTGCACGTGTGGACATTGGTCATTTTGAAAGTTTTACGGTCGCAACCACGATTTGGTTGACCTCTATGGAATGTTTGTCACAAAAAGAAGCCCAGTCCTTTAATTTCACGTTCCGCTCTAAAGATGATGTCCTTTTACTAAATAATTGTGTTGATTCTATGTATCCCATTGACCCTGAAATAAAGAATACCACAGATACAAATAGGTCTGCTTCATATCTTGCTCTACACCTCGAAATCGACAGTGAGGGGTGGTTAAGAACGAAACTGTTTGACAAAAGAGATGGTTTCAATTTTCCCATTGTGAATTTAGATTTATACGTAGCACCATTTCAGCAGCACCTGCATATGGAGTATAAATCTCTCAAATAATACGATATTCCAGAGTTTGTGGCTCCTATCAGGATTTCACTGATAGAGGATACTGCTAACATGGAAGCTACTTAAACAAAGGTTCCTTTTGGTAAAGGTGAAATCATCACTTTGAAAATGTAACGATCGCCACAATGACGTGGTTAACTGTTATGGCATATTTATGTGACAATGACCACCGATATGTTCCATTTGTCATAAACACTTCCCTTTCCTTTCCTCATTCATGACTTATTATCGGGTTTGTAACTAGATTAACACGACGGGTGCCACTAGTGGAGCAGGATCTACATACCCTTCTGGAGCACCTGAGTTCATCACGGTCTTTAGTGGGACTCGCGTTGCTCTACTTTTAGTTTTATATGTATGTTTTTAAGATCTTTGTTTTTCCTTTTGTACTTTTTCTTTTCGCCATTGCGGTGTTTGTTCTTTAATATACGGTTGATGATTGCCCTTTTGGTATCTTCAAACTCTTCTTAGTAAAGTCATTGAACTATTAAAAATTTCATCGGTCGATATTTGGAAACTTTCAGGATTACAACTAAAATATATTTTAATTCAAGAGGAATTAATTTTCATAGAAAAGGATCGCACTAATATACCTGAAAGGACAACAGTCTTTATTCTAACGGAATTTAAATTTGAACATTGACAAATAGGCCAGTAATAGTATATTAATTTGATATGTGTAATTGTATAAAAGTATGAAGTAAGTTTTGTTGTAATATTAAAGAATAGAAACTTAATTGATTGTTGGTTGTATCTTTCTGTTACTAGAATATTCTAGAAAAAAAACTGTTCCTAACATTAATTATTAATTTCATCAATCAAATCATGAATGTTGGATGACTTACTTATAAAAATATAATACTTTATTCAATATGTTAGGTTGGAATACAACTATATAAAGTATCAAAGTTTGTAGTATTGATGTATTTATTTTATCTTGCAGATATTTGTATTCCAATAAAATCACATCAATTAAATCGGACACGTTCAACAACTTGATGAACCTCAAGGAGTTGTAAGTATTCCTCTTTTTATTCTATGTTGTAACTTACAATATAAATGTATCATTTTTTCTAGTTTAAGAGCAATTTACGCAAAATTTTTCAAATTCCAAAACAAAATTAAAGAACTTTTATAATTCTACTGAAACATACAAGTACACTGCAAGAGTAAAGTTTGGGAGTATTTATTAATTGAATCCGCTGTGAACTTTCGTATTTGTAAATAGCTACATTAATTAGAATGCGTTGTGCATTTTTCCTGATCAGGAATATAAATACATTTTATTGAAACAACTTCAAATTATGGAATATTTTGTTCAATGTATTGCTTAAGACAGAACAGAAAGCTACAGACTTAATAAAGTATAAACATAACACATGTGGTTACTATTTATAGGAGTTTAGCCTCCAGTGACATATCAGTGATAGAGGATGTGTTGTGTATATTGTCTTAGGAAGAATGTATATACATGTTATTCAAGCAACTCAAAATAGCTACAGATAAAGTATACTAAAATAATTTGTTGACTATTTATAGAGAGTTACAGAATAATGACATAAGATATGTGTTTACTATTTATAGGTTGTTATACTCCAATGACATATCAGTGATAGAGGACAATGCTTTCAACAATCTACCAAACTTACAATATCTGTGAGTATCATTTAGTTTGACTTGTACAAATGTATAGTAATAATATGTCAATACAGCAAAACCTGTCTAAACCGAACCCCTTTAGGACCAAATAATTTGTTCGGTTTAGACGGGTGTTTGGTTTACACAGCTTCAAATTAAAGAGATATTTAGTAGATGGGACTGTAACGCCTATCTGGTTTAGGCAGGTTTTCGGTTTACTTAGGGTTCGGTTTAGACAGTTTTCACTGTACATGTTATAGGTAATGGGTTGTAAGTATTCCTCTTTTAATTCTATGTTGTAACTTACAATGTAAATGTATCATTTTTTCAAGTTTAAATACAATTTAAGCAAAATAAAAGTTTGACTTGTACAAATGTAGAGTATTAATATGCCAATACATGTCATAGGTAATGTTTTTATTGATATAAAACAAGTTGCTCACAAATGTGCCTTCCGAACTCTACAAATGTCATCGATGCGGAACTCCAACTTTGTGGTTACTCAATTTTCTGTGTACCGCATTTTGTCTTTTTTCGTGCTTGACAAAATAAAATAAGTTAATTCATGGCCGAAAACTATCAATTTGTATTTTTTCTTACGATTATAAAGATAAATGCGTTATAAATGATATTGTTACGTTTTCATGCATTCCCACAAGGAATGGTTTGTAATATGTAGATATGGTCGGTGTACTGATGGTGTGGTATATTTAGTGTTTTGTATTTATAATAGATATGAGATATTACTTTGTTAATTATAATTTTTTTTTTATAACATTACATCTTCAGTGCAAATAGGTTATCAACAATAGATCAAGTTGTTTGCAAGTTTGTTTATTTTGATCTTAAATTTTTTAATGTTCTAGCCATTTCTATATATTGTTTATATATGTAAACAATCTTACATTTGTTTAAATGTGCACCCACTTCTAACACTATCAAAAATTAGAGTTCATGTACAGATGTATTAGAGGTAGCTCCTTGGCACCTGTGTCTATGATTTAGCATCTGTACTTTCAAACAGGTTAATGTTCTCAGAAAACTAAAGTGTACTATTTGCAAGCAAACTCTATCAAATATATATCTTACTTTCATAAGGACAACATTAGAATATGCTTGCGAGGTTTGGGATGGGTGTTTTGAATGAGAAGTAGCAAAACTGGAAAAAGTAGAAATATGCAAGTCGGTCGTCTCTTTTCTATGAAGCAAGGTAGGAATGTTTGTCTTCCAGACATAAATATCGCAAGATGACAACATTTTACAAAATGCATAATACACTATATCCTCAATATTTGGGTAATTGTCTACCAACTACACTATATAATGGTAATAACAAAATTATCGAACACCGAACAATCTTCCAGAAGGAAAGACAAAACTCATAAATGAACAAACAGACAAAATCAGTCAACTGCCAGAAAACTGGGAAAACCACAATGGCCTTGATATTGTATTATATCAGTGATCATAATCTCCGAAACGATGAAAACTGTACAACACCATAAAGTACACTCAGAATGTCTCTGACATCCTTTATGCCATCCACTGCTACGTCAGGGAACAATCTAGATTTAAATATTAGAAATAGCCTAAATATATCATGTTTAATTCTAGGATTAAAAAAATGCTATTTAATATCCGGAATATTTGTCATGACTAGTATTTTAGTAAGTAGCATAATGGTCTTCTTTGTCATAACTAGTATTTTAGTAAGTAGCATAATGGTCTTCTTTGTCATAACTAGTATTT
>MJUT01046269.1:17011-29681 GCA_002080005.1 Gigantidas platifrons | reverse complement strand
TCTTTGTCATAACTAGTATTTCAGTAAGTATCATAATGGTCTTCTTTGTCATAACTAGTATTTCAGTAAGTAGCATAATGGTCTTCTTTGTCATAACTAGTATTTTAGTAAGTAGCATAATGTTCTTCTTTGTCATAACTAGTATTTTAGTAAGTAGCATAATGGTCTTCTTTGTTATAACTAGTATTTTAGTAAGTAGCATTATCAGATTTCTTTGATTAGAACCAAAACAACCACTGTTGACGATATCCGATTTACCATGATAGCCATGGTGCTCAAATTTAAGAATTTTTTAATAATTAATTTATGATGTTGGATGACAATGATTTTGATTTTATTTGATTTTATTGGTGGTGTTTAATGCCACTTTCGGCAATATTTCAGCTATATCATGGTGATCAGTTTTAGTGGTGGAAGAAGCCGGAGTACCCTGAGAGTACCACCGATCATGGGCAAGCAAATAGTAAACTTTATCACTTGCAGCTGCGAGTCGAGTGCACTCTTTTTAGCTCACCTGACCCAAAGGGTCATGTGAGCTATTGCCATCACTTGGCGTCCGTCGTTCGTCCGTTAACTTTTCCATATTTTAATGTACTCCTCTGAAATGAGGGCCAAATGGAACCAAACTTGGCAGAAAACATCTATATAAGGTATTATATAAAGTTTCTTCATTTCGTCCCGTTCCACCAACAAATATGGCCACCAAGGGAAATTCTTGTTTCTGATTGGCTAATGTTAAAAATATCTTCTCCTCTGAAACTGCTTGGCCAAATGGAGCAAATCTTGGCGGGAAGCATCTATGTAAGATCCTCTACAAAACTTCTTCATTTCGTTCAATTCGAACAACAAACATGGCCGCTGTTACTAAAAATAGAACATATGGTAAAATTGCAGGTTTTTGGGTAATAACTCAAAAACCGTTAATAATATCAAAAATCTGATATGGGATATAAATGATCAGCTCAGCAAGATCTACCTACCCTACAATTTTGAAGTAAATCTGTTTACC
This sequence comes from Gigantidas platifrons, assembly GCA_002080005.1. NCBI lineage: Eukaryota > Metazoa > Mollusca > Bivalvia > Mytilida > Modiolidae > Gigantidas > Gigantidas platifrons. The sequence goes on along the minus strand of MJUT01046269.1, from coordinate 28,672 downwards.
CATTTTGGAGTTATTGCCCTTTTTTCATCAAATTTTACAAATTTTAATACTGTTCGTCTTATATTTCAAAAACTATAAGAGATAGATATTAAGTTTAAATTGCAAAAAATGTGCATCATGTCAAGATCTACCTACACTACAATTTTTAAGCAAATGTCATTACCCATTTTGGAGTTGTTGCCCTTTTTCATCATTTTTTTTTTAATTTTAATACTTTTCGTCCTTTATTTCAAAAACTATTAGAGATAGATGTTTAGTTTAAACTGCAAAAATGTTCAGTATGTCAAGATTAAAAAAAGTTTCACAGTTTAAAATGTCCAATAACAGTGTGAAGAGTTATTCCTCTTGTTTATTTCAAAAACTATAAGAGATAGATGTTAAGTTTAACAGCAAACATGTGCAGCATGTCAAGATTTACCTAGCCTGTAATTTTAAAGTAAATCTGATTACCCATCTTGAAGTTATTGCCCTTTTACCATGAAATTTTAAAAATGTTAATACTTTTCATCCTTTATTTCAAAAACTATAAGCGATAGATGTCAAGTGTAAACTGAATACATGTTCAGATTGTCAAGATCTACATGCCCTGCAATTTTGAAGTAAATCTGATTACCTCTCTAGGAGTTATTGCCTTTTTTCATAATTTTTTTTTAATTTAAATATTTTGGTCTGATATTTCAAAAACTATTAGAGATAAAGGTTAAGTTTAAATTGCAAAAATGTGCAGCATATGAAGATATACCTGCCCCGCAATTTTGTAGCTAATCTGAGTACCCAATTTGGAGTTATTGCTCTTTTTTTATCAAATTTTAAAAATTTTAATACTTTTTGTCCTTTATTTCAAAAACTGTAAGAGATAGATATTAAGTTTAAGCTGAAAACATGTTTAGTCTGTCAAGATCTACATGCCCTGCAATTTTGAAGTAAATATTATTACCCGTCTAGGAGTTATTGCCCTTTTTTCATCATGTTTTAGCTCACCTGGCCCAAAGACATTATCTTTTATGCATAAATATAGAAAACAGTTAAGGTAATGATTATCTGCCTTTGAAATTTGCTTCAGTATCATTCTATTGTCAGGTGAGCGATACAGGCTCAGTGGGCTGAGCCTCTAGTTTTGTAATTTTACAAAAACGGGCACGAACCCACGCGTATTGGTGATAGGCTTGTATGAGTTACATATTAATCTAAACACAATCAAAATCAGACAATTGTACATGTACATATCTGTTTGAGGTATCGACTTTAACCTCGTGTCTATGATTTTCCGATTATATATAGGATGTTTTCAGATATGTTTGGTTTATGGTGTTTAACACCACTTTCCACACAATTTCAGTTATATCGTGGCGGTCAGTTTAATTGGAGGAGGAAACCGGAGTAGCTGGAGAAAACCACCTGCCAGAAGTCGGAGACAATCTTTATCACATAATGTTGTATAGAGTACAACTCGCCATGAACGGGATTCAAACTCACAACTTTTGTGGTGATAGGCACTGACTGCACAGGTAGTTGTAAATCCAACTACCATATCATCACGACACTGACTGTCCCTTGTTCTGACGGTGTGGTATATTTAGTTATTCATCTTTGTAAACAATTACATTAATAAGACCGCGTTGCTTCATTTTTTTCTTTACAAGAATATAAATTTATTTTGTCCAAATAACTCAGAATTTTGCAATATTTGTTATAGGTAATACAGAACATAAATTAACCGATTTAATAAAGTATAAACTTAAGACATTTGTTGACTATTTATAGGTGGTTACACAATAATAACATATCAGTGATAGAGGGCAGGACTTTCAACAATCTACATAACTTGCAACGTCTTAGTATCATTTGTTTAAATGTATATAACCACATTATGCCAATACATGTCATAGTTAATGTTTTATGATAACTATACAGTGATATATATGTAGTCTCAATTAGAATCAACTATGATATTTTAGGAATAAAACAATATGCAAGTATAGATTATCTTTACAATGGGAATATTTGTCTTCTAGACAGAAATATCGCAAGCTGACAACATTTCACAAAATGCATATTAAATTATGTCCTCGATATTATAGTAATTTTCTACCTCCTACAGTATCTAGTACCAGTGATCATAATCTCCAAAACGATTAAAACTATACAACACCATAAAGAAGACTCATAATGTCTACTACATTCTGTATACCATCCACTGTTTCGTTATGGAACACTTTAGATATAAATATTAGAAATAGCCTAAATATATCATGTTAAAATCTAGGATTCAAAAAATGCTATTAAATCTCATATATTATGGTGAATGATCCATAAAACTAAGAATACTTCTTGTTTGATTACGACATCAATACAGCTCTGATTTATTGCATATAAACATTACAAATGACTCCAAATAGCAATACGGTTCCCCCTTTGAAGATTTAATTCATTTTATAATGGAATGTCCATTACTCCAAAACGAAACCTTTAATACGAAATGCAACGATCATAACTTTATTTTCAGATTTACACATTTTTAGATAGTGATTTTAGTACCTTGATATAACATCGTAATAATTTTCAATTTTCTCAAGACGTTTGTGCGAAATCGTCAGGTAAACTTAGCTGTTTAAAACCACGGGAAATATCAATCATGGGTATTCCCTTTTGAAAATCTCCTGTTGTGACGTCGTTCGTGTCATTTCTTCTTTTTCATGGGGACAAAGATAATCATATCATATTCTGTCTTTGTTTACAAAGCTGTTGGATTGGTGGACATTGGTTATTTTGGAAGTTTTACGGTCGCAACCACGATTTCATTGACCATTATGGAATGTCTGGGTCACAAATGACCACGGATGTTTTCCACTTGTCGTAAGCACTTTCCGGTTATTTCCTCGTTCATTACTTATTAGTATACTAATAAAAAAGCAATGCTTGTAAAAATATACTAAAATGAAAGAACAAATACCGTGGATCTAGGATATCCTCCCGTGGGTTCATAGTGCATATATATGAGTCTGTCTTCTCAACAAATGTGACATATCAAACAGTTATTCCCGGGCCGTTACCGGTTTGAGTATAAAACCGAGTGAACAATTTCAAATCATTTTCAAATCTGACTTAAAATTCGGTGAGGTCCGTGTTGCTCATCATTTTTGTATCATGTTTTGTGTTATTTCCTTTTTTTTGTCTTCATCCTGTGTCTCGTGTGTCCAATGTTGCCAATTTCTCTGGATTGTCAATTCGTAGTGTTGTTAACAATTCAGTTTTCTTTAACGTTTATTTAAAACACTGTAAGGACAGTTGAAACCAAAAGATTCATAGCAAATTGCATTGAATACATTCTACAATTGGCAAGACTATTTGTTCCTAGGTTCAAAATCGCGACGACTTGAACAGATGTCGTACTATTCATAGTAGATTTATTATTAGTTACTTGCTTTAATAAGGAGGAATAATCGGAATGTATTTTATCTAATTCCAATTATTCACTAAAACATATTATAATCGATTGTGTAGATGTTAAGCACCAATCAATCAATTAATCAATGTAGATGAGGAATGTAATATATAAAATGTGTTCACCGAATGATATGTATAAAATTATACTTAATTTAGCGTGTAGCAAAAATCAATCATTCCCGTGTCTTTAAAAGTTTTAGTGTTTTGCAATTGTCATATGCAACCCCTGACAAAATCTTCAAATTGTTGAAGGCATTCAGTATTTAGTAGAAGTAGAACAAGCTCTGACAAAAATTTTCAAATTGTTGAATGCGGTCTACGATCTTACCATTAGATATAGCAGCTGTACTTTCAAACAGTTTAATGTTCTCGGAAAACTAAAGTGTACTACTTGCAATCAACCTCTTCCAAATATATATCTTATTTTCATAAGGACAACATTAGAATATGCTTGCGAGGTTTGGGGTGGGTGTCTTGAACGAGAAGTAGGAAGACATAAAATAGTTCAATTAGATCCAGCTAGAATTTTTATTTCACGACCAACGCAATTTGCAAGTAGAGATTATCTTTATTGTGAAACAAGGTGGGAATATTTATCTTCTAGACGTAAATATCGGAAGATGACAACATTTTACAAAATGCATAATAAACTACGTCCTCAATATTTGGGTAATTGTCTACCTCCTAAAGTATATCATGTCAGTGATCATAATCTCCGAAACGATTAAAACTATACAACACCAAAGAGAAGACTCATAATGTCTGCTACACTGTTTCGTCTTGGAACAATTTATAGTGAAATATTAGAAATAGCCTAAATATATCATCTTTAAATCTATGATTAAAATTTTTTTTATTAAATCTCCGGAATATTATGGTGAAGGATCCATAGAACTAAGAATACTTCATGCTAGACTACGACATCAATACAGCTCGTTGAATTCTGATTTATTTCATATAAACATTACAAATGTCTCAAAATGGCAATGTGGCTCCCTTTTTGAAGATTCAATTCATTATATAATGGAATGTACATTACACCAAAACGAAAACTTTAATGCGAAATGCAAAGATCATTACTTTGTTTTCAGATTTACACATTTTTAGATAGTGATTTTAGTACCTTGTTAGAAAATCGTTATAATTTTCAATTTTCTCAAGACATTTGTGCGAAATTGTCAGGTTTAAAACCTCGAGAAATATCAATCATGGTTATTCCCTTTTGAAAATATCCTGTTATGAGGTCGTTCGTGTCATTTCTTCTTTTTCATGGGGAAAAAGATAATCATACCATATTCTGTCTTTGTTTAACAAAACGGTTGCAGAGGTGGACATTGGTTATTTTGAAAGTTTTACGGTCGTAACCACGATTTGGTTGACCTCTATGGAATGTTTGTCTCAAAAAGATGCCCAGTCCTTTAATTTCACGTTCCGCTGTAAAGATGATGTCCTTTCTCTAAATAATTGTGTTGATCGTATCTGTCCCATTGAGCCTGAAATAAAGGATACCACAGATACAAATATGTCTGCTTCATATCTTGATCTACACATCAAAATCAACAGTGAGGGGCGGTTAAGAACGAAACTCTTTGACAAAAGAGATGATTTCAATTTTCCCATTGTGAACTTTTGATTTATACGTAGCTCCATTCCAGCAGCACCTGCATATGGAGTATAAATCTCTCAAATAATACGATATTCCAGAGTTTGTGGCTCCTATCAGGATTTCACTGATAGAGGATACTGCTAACATGGAAGCTACTGAAATAAAGGTTCCTTTTGGTAAAGGTGGAGTCATCACTTCGAAAATGTAACGGTCGCCACAATGACGTGGTTTACTGTTATGACATATTTATGTGACAATGACCACCGAAATGTTCCATTTGTCATAAACACTTCCCTGTCCTTTCCTCATTCATCACTTATTATCGGGTTTGTAACTAGATTAACACGACGGGTGCCACTAGTGGAGCAGAATCTACATAACCTTCTGGAGCACCTGAGTTCATCCCGGTCTTTAGTGGGACTCGCGTTGCTCTACTTTTAGTTTTATATGTATGTTTTTTAGATCGTTGTTTTTCCTTTTGTACTTTTTCTTTTCGCCATTGCGGTGTCTGTTCTTTAATATACGGTTTATGATTGCCCTTTTGGTATCTTCAAACTCTTCTTAGTAAAGTCATTGAACTATTACAAATTTCATCGGCCGATATTTGGAAACATTCAGGATTACAACTAAAATATATTTTAATTCAAGAGGAATTAATTTTCATAGAAAAGGATCGCACTAATATACCTGAAAGGACAACAGTATTTATTCTAACGGAATTTAAATTTGAACATTGACAAAGAGGCCAGTAATAGTATATTAATTTGATTTTTGTAATTGTATAAAAGTAGGAAGTAAGTTTTGTTGTAATATTAAAGAATAGAAACTTAATTGATTGTTGGTTGTATCATTCTGTTACTAGAATATTCTAGAAAAAAACTGTTCGTAACATTAATTATTAACTTTATCAATCAAATCATGAATAGTTGATGACTTACTTAAAAAATATTATACTTTATTCAATATGTTACATTCGAATACAACTACATAAAGTATCAACATTTGTAGTATTCATGTATTTATTTTATCTTGCAGACATTTGTATTCCAATAAAATCACATCAGTTAAATCGGACACGTAACCAACAACTTGATGAACCTCAAGGAGTTGTATTCTTCTTTTTATTCTATGTTGTAACTTACAATGTAAATGTATATTTTTTTCTAGTTTAAGTACAATTTACGCAAAAATATTCAAATTCCACAACAAAATTAAAGAACTTTTATAATTCTAATCAAACATACAAGTACCCTGCAAAAGTAAAGAATGAGAGTATATATTAATTGAATCCGCTGTGAACCTTCGTATTTGTAAATAGCTACATTAATTAGAATGCATTTTTCCTGATCAGGAATATGAATACATTTTATTGAAACAACTCCAAATTATGCAATATTTTGTTCAATGTATTGCTTAAGAAAGAACAGAAAGCTACAGACTTAATAAAGTATAAACATAACACATGTGGTTGCAATTTATAGGAGTTTAGCTTCCAATGACATATCAGTGATAGAGGATGTGTTGTGTATATTGTCTTAACAAAAATTTATATACATTTAATTGAATCAACTCAAAATAGCTACAGATAAAGAATAAACTAAAAATATTTGTTGACTATTTATAGAGAGTTACAGAATAATGACATAAGATATGTGTTTACTATTTATAGGAGCTTACACTCCAATGACATATCAGTGATAGAGGACAAGACTTTCAACAATCTACCAAACTTACAATATCTGTGAGTATCATTTAGTTTGACTTGAATAAATGTATAATACTAATATGTCAATACATGTTATAGGTAATGTTTTTTTTATTTATATAAAACAAGTTGCGGACTCTACAGATGTCATCGATGCGGAACTCCAACTTAGTGGTAACTCCATTTTCTGTGTACCGCATTTTGTCTTTTTTCATGCTTGACGAAATAAAATAAGTTAATTCACGACCGAAAACAATCAATTTGCATTTTTTCTTACGATTATAAAGATAAATGCATTATATATTATATTTTTATTATAAACGTTCTAATGCATTCCCACAAGGAATGGTTTGTAATGTGTAGATATGGCGCTGTACTGATGGTGTGGTATATTTAGTGTTTTGTATTTATAATAGATATGAGATATTACTTTATTCATTAGAATAGTTTTTGTTGTTGTTGATAACATTACATCTTCAATGAAATAGGTTATCAAAAATAGATCAAGTTGTTTTCATTTTGATCTTAAATTTGTTAATGTTCTAGCCATTTCTACATATTGTTTATATATGTAAATAATGTCACATTTGTTTAAATGTGCACCAAATTATAACACTATCAAACATTAAATTAGAGTTCATGTACATATGTATTAGAGGTAACTCTTTTGCACCCGTGTCTATGATTTTACCATTAGGTATAGCATCTGCACTTTCAAACAGGTTAATGTTCACAGAAAACTAAAGTGTACTATTTGCAAGCAAACTCTATCAAATATATATCTTACTTCCACAAGGCCAACATTAGAATATGCTTGCGAGGTTTGGGGTGGGTGTTTTGAAGGAGAAATAGCAAAACTGGAAACAGTAGAAATATGCATGTAGATCGTCTCTTTTCTATGAAACAAGGTGGGAATGTTTCTCTTCCAGACTTACATATCGCAAGCTGACACAATTTTACAAAATGCATAATAAACTATATCCACAACATTAAGGAAATGGTCTACCTCCTACAGTATATAAGGGTAATAACAAAATTGCCGAACACCGAACAATCTTCCAAAAGTAAAGACAAAACTCATAAAACAACAAACAGACAAAATCGGTCAACAGCCGGAAAACTGGGAAAACCACAATGGCCATGATATTATATTTTATCAGTGATCATAATCTCCGAAACGATGAAAACTATACAACACCATAAAGTACACTCAGAATGTCTACGACATCATTTATGCCATTCACTGTTACATCATGGAACAATCTAGATTTAAATATTAGAAATAGCCTAAATATATCATGTTTAAATCTAGGAATGAAAAAAACGCTATTTAATATCCGGAATATTTGTCATGACTAGTATTTTAGTAAGTAGCATAATGGTCTTCTTTGTCATAACTAGTATTTTAGTAAGTAGCATAATGGTCTTCTTTGTCATAACTAATATATTAGTAAGTATCATAATGTTCTTCTTTGTCATAACTAGTATTTCAGTAAGTATCATAATGGTCTTCTTTGTCATAACTAGTATTTTAGTAAGTATCATAATGGTCTTCTTTGTCATAACTAGTATATTAGTAAGTATAATAATGTTCTTCTTTTTCATAACTAGTATTTTAGTAAATAGCATCATCAGAGTTCTTTGATTAGAACCCAAACAACCACTGTTGACGATATCCGATTTACCATGATAGCCATGATGCTCAAATTTAAGAGTTTTTTTATAATTAATTTATGATGTTGGATGACAATGATTTTGATTTGATTTGATTTTATTGGTGGTGTTTAATGCCACTTTCGGCAACATTTCAGCTATATCATGATGATCAGTTTTAGTGGTGGAAGAAGCCGGAGTACCCTGAGAGTACCACCGATCATGGGCAAGCAAATGGTAAACTTTATCACTTGCAGCTGCGAGTCGAGTGCACTCTTCTTAGCTCACCTGACCCAAAGGGTCAGGTGAGCTATTGCCATCACTTGGCGTCCGTCGTTCGTCCGTCGTCCGTCCGTTAACTTTTTCATCTTGTAATCTACTCCTCTGAAATGACTGGGCCAAATGGAACCAAACTTGACAGAAAACATCAATATAAGGTATTCTATAAAGTTTCTTCATTTCGTCCCATTGCACCAACAAATATAGCCGCCAAGGGCAATTCTTGTTTCTGATTGGCTAATGTTAAAAAAATCTTATCCTCTAAACTGCTTGACCAAATGGAGCAAATCTTGACAGGAATCATCTATGTAAGATCCTCTACAAAATTTCTTCATTTCGTTCAATTCGGACAACAAACATGGCAGCTGTTACTAAAAATAGAACATATTGTAAAATTGCAGGTTTTTGGGTAATAACTCAAAAACCGTTAATAATATCAAAAATCTGACATGGGGTATAAATGATCAGCAAAGCAAGATCTACCTACCCTGCAATTTTGAAGTAAATCTGATTACCCATTTTGGAGTTATTGCCCTTTTTTTCATCAAATTTTCAAAATTTCAATACTTTTCATTTTTTATTTCAAAAACTATAAGAGTTAGATGATAAGTTGAAACTGCAAACATGTTCAGCATGTCAAGATCTACCTACCCTGCAATTGTGAAGAAAATATAATTACCCATCTTGGAGTTATTGCCCTTTTTTCGTCAAATTTTTAAAATTTCACTTCTTAGTAAAGTCTTTGAACTATTAAATATTTCATCGGCCAATATTTGGAAACTTTCAGGATTAGAACTAAAATACATTTTAATTCAACAAGAATTAATGTTCATAGAAAAGGATCGCACTAATATACATGAAAGGACAAGAGCATTTATTCTAAAGGAATTTAGATTTGAGCATTGACAAAGAGGCCAGTAATAGTACAGTAATTTGATATGCGTAATTGTATAATAGTATGAAGTAAGTTTTGTTGTTACATTAAAGAATTGAAAATTAATTGATTGTTGGTTTTATCTTTTCTAGTTAAAGTACAATTTACGCAAAATAATCTAACTCCACAACAAAAGTAAAGAACTTTTATAATTCTAATCAAACATACAAGTACACTGTAAGAATAATATTGAGAGTATTTAATAATTGAACCCATTGTGAACCTTCGTATTTGTAAATAGATACATTAATTAGAATGCGTTGTGTATTTTTCCTGATCAGGAATATGAATACATTTTATTGAAACAACCCCAAATTATGCAATATTTTGTTAAATGTATTGCTTAAGACAGAACAGAAAGCTACAGACTTACTAATGTATAAACATAACACATGTGGTTACTATTTATAGGCGGTTACAGTACAATGATATATCAGTGATAGAGGACAACGCTTTCAACAATCTACCAAACTTACAATCTCTGTGAGTATCATTTAGTTTGACTTGTATAAATGTATAGTACTAATATGTCAATACATGTTATAGATAATGGTTTTTTTTTATTAATATAAAACAAGTTGCTGACAAATGTGCCTTCCGAACTCTACAGATGTCATCAATGAGGAACTCCAACTTAGTGGTAACTCAATTTTCTGTGTACCGCATTTTGTCTTTTTTCATGCTTGACAAAATAAAATAAGTTAATTCACGACCGAAAACTATCAATTTGTATTTTTTCTTACGATTATAAAGATAAATGCGTAATAAATGATATTTTTATTATAAACGTTTGTATGCATTCCCAAAAGGAATGGTTTGTAATGTGTAGATATGGCCGCTGTACTGATGGTGTGGTATATTTAGTGTTTTGTATTTATAATAGATATGAGATATTACTTTGTTCATTATAATATTTGTTGTTGTTGTTGATAACATTACATCTTCAGTGCAAATAGGTTATCAAAAATAGATCAAGTTGTTTTTATTTTGATCTTAAATTTGTAAATGTTCTAGCCATTTCTACATATTGTTTATATATGTAAACAATGTCACATTTGTTTAAATGTGAACCCAATTCTAACACTATCAAACATTAAATTAGAGTTCATGTACATATGTATTAGAGGTAAATCCTTTGCACCTGTGTCTATGATTTTACCATTAGGTATAGCATCTGTACTTTCAAACAGGTTAATGTTCTCAGAAAACTAAAGTGTACTATTTGCAAGCAAACTCTATCAAATATATATCTTACTTCCATAAGTACAACATTAGTATATGCTTCTGAGATTTTGGGATGGGTGTTTTGAAGGAGAAATAGCAAAACTGAAAACAGTAGAAATATGCATGTAGATCGTCTCTTTTCTATGAAACAAGGTGGGAATGTTTCTCTTCCAGACATAAATATCACAAGCTGACACAATTTTACAAAATGCATAATAAACTATATCCACAACATTAAGGTAATTGTCTACCTCCTATATTATATAAGGGTAATAACAAAATTACCGAACACCGAGCAATCTTCCAAAAGGAAAGACAAAACTCATAAAACAACAAACAAACCAAATCTGTCAACAGCCGGAAAACTGGGAAAACCACAATGGCCCTGATATTATATTTTATCAGTGATCATAATTTCCGAAACGATGAAAACTATACAACACCATCAAGTTCACTCAGAATGTCTACGACATCCTTTATGCCATCCACTGTTACATCATGGAACAATCTAGATTTAAATACTAGAAATAGCCTAAATATATCATGTTTAAATCTAGGAATGAAAAAAACACTATTTAATATCCGTAATATTTGTCATAACTAGTATTTTAGTAAGTAGCATAATGGTTTTCGTTGTGATAACTATTATTTTAGTAAGTATTATAATGGTCTTCTTTGTCATAACTAGTATTTTAGTAAGTAGCATAATGGTCATCTTTGTCATAACTAGTATTTTAGCAAGTAGCATAATGGTCTTCTTTGTCATAACTAGTATATTAGTAAGTATCATAATGTTCTTCTTTGTCATAACTA
>MJUT01046269.1:0-12266 GCA_002080005.1 Gigantidas platifrons | reverse complement strand
AACCACGATTTGGTTGACCTCTATGGAATGTTTGTCACAAAAAGAAGCCCTGTCCTTTAATTTCACGTTCCGCTGTAAAGTTGATGGCCTTTCACTAAATAATTGTGTTGATCGTATCTGTCCCATTGAGCCTGAAATAAAGGATACCACAGATACAAATAGGTCTGCTTCATATCTTGATCTACACCTCGAAATCGACAGTGAGGGGCGGTTAAGAACGAAATTGTTTGACAAAAGAGATGGTTTCAATTTTCCCATTGTGAACTTTCGATTTATACGTAGCACCATTCCCGCAGCACCTGCATATGGAGTATAAATCTCTCAAATAATACGATATTCCAGAGTTTGTGGTTCCTATCAGGATTTCACTGATAGAGGATACTGCTAACATGGAAGCTACTGAAACAAAGGTTCCTTTTGGTAAAGGTGAACTCATCACTTCGAAAATGTAACGGTCGCCACAATGACGTGGTTAACTGTTGTGGCATATTTATGTGACAATGACCACCGATATGTTCCATTTGTCATAAACACTTCCCTGACCTTTCCTCATTCCTGACTTATTATCGGGTTTGTAACTAGATTAACACGTTGGGTGCCACTAGTGGAGCAGGATCTACATACCCTTCTGGATCACCTGAGTTCATCTCGGTCTTTAGTGGGACTGGTGTTGCTCGACTTTTAGTTTTATATGTATGTTTTTTAGATCGTTGTTTTTCCTTTTGTACTTTTTCTTTTCGCCATTGCGGTGTCTGTTCTTTAATATACGTTTATAATTGCCTTATTGGTATCTTCAAACTCTTCTTAGTAAAGTCATTGAACTATTAAAAATTTCATCGGCCAATATTTGGAAACTTTCAGGATTACAACTAAAATATATTTTAATTCAACAGGAATTAATTTTCATAGAAAAAGATCGCACTAATATACCTGAAAGGAAAACAGTATTTATTCTAACGGAATTTAAATTTGAACATTGACAAAGAGGCCAGTAATAGTATATTTATTTGATTTTTGTAATTGTATAAAAGTAGGAAGTAAGTTTTGTTGTTATATTAAAGAATATAAACTTACTTGATTGTTGGTTGTATCTTTCTGTTACTAGAATATTCTAGAAAAAAACTGTTCGTAACATTAATTATTAATTTTATCAATCAAATCATGAATGGTTGATGACTTACTTAAAAAAAATATTATACTTTATTCAATATGTTACATTGGAATACAACTACATAAAGTATCAACGTTTGTAGTATTGATGTATTTATTTTATCTTGCAGACATTTGTATTGCAATAAAATCACATCAGTTAAATCGGACACGTAACCAACAACTTGATGAACCTCAAGGAGTTGTATTCCTCTTTTTATTCTATGTTGTAACTTACAATGTAAATGTATTTTTTTTTCTAGTTTAAGTACAATTTACGCAAAAATATTCAAATTTCACAACAAAATTAAAGACCTTTTATAATTCTTATTAAACATACAAGTACACTGCAAGAGTAAAGATTGAGAGTATATATTAATTGAATCCGCTGTGAACCTTCGTATTTGTAAATAGCTACATTAATTAGAATGCGTTGAGCATTTTTCCTGATAAGGAATATGAATACATTTTATTGAAACAACTCCAAATTATGCAATATTTTGTTCAATGTATTGCTTAAGACAGAACAGAAAGCTACAGACTTAATAAAGTATAAACATAACACATGTGGTTACTATTTATAGGAGTTTAGCCTCCAATGACATATCAGTGATAGAGGATGTGTTGTGTATATTGTTTTAACAAGAATTTATATACATTTTATTGAATCAACTCAAAATAGCTACAGATGAAGAATAAACTAAAAACATTTGTTGACTATTAATAGAGAGTTACAGAATAATGACATACGATATGTGTTTACTATTTATAGGCGGTTAGAACACAATGACATATCAGTGATAGAGGACAACGCTTTCAACAATCTACCAAACTTACAATATCTGTGAGTATCATTTAGTTTGACTTGTACAAATGTATAGTACTAATATGTCAATACATGTTATAGGTAATGTTTTTTTTTTATTCATATAAAACAAGTTGCGAACAAATGTGCCTTCCGAACTCTACAGATGTCATCGATGCGGAACTCCAACTTGGTGGTAGATGAATTTTCTGTGTACCGCATTTTGTCTTTTTTCGTGCTTGACAAAATAAAATAAGTTAATTCACGACCGAAAACTATCAATTTGTATTTGTTCTTACGATTATAAAGATAAATGCGTTATATATGATATTTTTATTATAAACGTTTTTATGCATTCCCACAAGGAATGGTTTGTAATGTGTAGATATGGTCAGTGTACTGATGTTGTGGTATATTTAGTGTTTTGTATTTATAATAGATATGAAATATTACTTTTTTCATTAGAATATGTTTTATTGTTGTTGATAACATTACATATTCAGTGCAAATAGGTTATCAAAAATAGATCAGGTTGTTTGCAAGTTTTTTTATTTTGATCTTAAATTTTTAAATGTTCTAGCCATTTCTACATATTGTTTATATATGTAAACAATGTCACATTTCTTTAAATGTGGCACCCAATTCTAACACTATCAAACATTAAATTAGAGTTCATGTACAGATGTATTAGAGGTAACTCCTTTGTACCTGTGTCTATGATTTTTCCATTAGATATAGCATCTGTACTTTCAAACAGTTTAATGTTCTCAGAAAACTAATGTGTACTATTTGCAAGCAAACTCTATCAAATATATATCTTACTTCCATAAGGACAACATTAGAATATGCTTGCGAGGTTTGGGGTGGGTGTTTTGAACGAGAAGTAGCAAGACATAGAATAGTTCAATTAGATTCAGCTAGAATTTTTATTTCACGACTAACGCAATTTGCAATTAGAGATTCTCTTTACTATGAAACAAGGTGGGAATATTAGTCTTCTAGACATAAATATCGGAAGCTGACAACATTTTACAAAATGCATAATAAACTACGTCCTCAATATTTGGGTATTTGTCTACCTCCTATAGTATATCATGTCAGTGATCATAATCTCCGAAATGATTAAAACTATACAACACCAAAGAGAAGACTCATAATGTTAGCGACACTGTTTCGTCATGGAACAATTGATAGTGAAATATTAGAAATAGCCTAAATATAGCATGTTTAAATATATGATTAAAAAAAATGTTATTAAATCTCCGGAATATTATGGTGAAGGATCCATAGAACTAAGAATACTTCATGATAGACTACGACATCAATACAGCTTGTTGAATTCTGATTTATTTTATAAAAACATTACAAATGTCTCAAAATGGTAATGTGGCTCCCCTTTTGAAGATTCAATTCATTGTATAATGAAATGTTCATTACACCAAACGAAAACTTTAATGCGATATGCAAAGATCATAACTTTGTTTTCAGATTTACACATTTGTAGATAGTGATTTTAGTACCTTGATAGAAAATCGTAATAATTTTCAATTTTCTCAAGACGATTGTGCAAAACCGTCAGGTAAACATACCTGTTTAAAACCGTGAGAAATATCAATCATGGTTATTCCCTTTTGAAAATCTCCTGTAATGAGGTCGTTCGTGTCATTTCTTCTTTTTCATGGGGACAAAGATAATCATATCATATTCTGTCTTTGTTTACAAAACGGTTGGACGGGTGGACATTGGTCATTTTGAAAGTTTTACGGTTGTAACCACGATTTGGTTGACCTCTATGGAATGTTTGTCTCAAAAAGATGCCCAGTCCTTTAATTTCACGTTGCGCTGTAAAGATGATGTCCTTTCTCTAAATAATTGTGTTGATCGTATCTGTCCCATTGAGCCTGAAATAAAGGATACCACAGATACAAATATGTCTGCTTCATATCTTGATCTACACCTCAAAATCGACAGTGAGGGGCGGTTTAGAACGAAACTGTTTGACCAATGAGATGGTTTAAATTTTCCCATTGTGAACTTTCGATTTATACGTAGCACCATTCCAGCAGCACCTGTATATGGAGTATAAATCTCTCAAATAATACGATATTCCAGAGTTTGTGGCTCCTATCAGGAGTTCACTGATAGAGGATACTGCTAACATGGAAGCTACTGAAACAAAAGTTCCTTTTGGTAAAGGTGAAGTCATCACTTCGAAAATGTAACGTGGTTAACTGTTATGGCATATTTATGTAACAATGACCACCGATATGTTCCATTTGTCATTAACACTTCCCTGTCATTTCCTCATTCATGACTTATTATCGGGTTTGTAACTATATTAATACGTTGGGTGCCACTAGTGGAGCAGGATCTACATACCCTTCTGGACCACCTGAGTTCACCCCTGTCTTTAGTGGGACTCGTGTTGCTCGACTTTTAGTTTTATATGTATGTTTTTTAGATTGTTGTTTTTCCTTTTGTACTTTTTCTTTTCGCCATTGCGGTGTCTGTTCTTTAATATACGGTTTATGATTGCCCTTTTGGTATCTTCAAACTCTTCTTAGTAAAGTCATTGAACTATTAAAAATTTCATCGGCCAATATTTGGAAACTTTCAGGAATACAACTAAAATATATTTTAATTCAACAGGAATTAATTTTCATAGAAAAAGATCGTACTAATATACCTGAAAGGTCAACAGTATTTATTCTAACGGAATTTAAATTTGAACATTGACGAAGAGGCCAGTAATAGTATATTAATTTGATTTTTGTAATTGTATAAAAGTAGGAAGTAAGTTTTGTTGTTATATTAAAGAATAGAAACTTAATTGATTGTTGGTTGTATCTTTCTGTTACTAGAATATTCTAGAAAAAACTGTTCGTAACATTAATTATTAATTTTATCAATCAAATCATGAATGTTTGATGACTTACTTACAAAAATATTATACTTTATTCAATATGTTACATTGGAATACAACTACATAATGTATCAAAGTTTGTAGTATTGATGTATTTATTTTATCTTGCAGATATTTGTATTTCAATAAAATCACATCAATTAAATCAGACACGTTCAACAACTTGACGAACCTCAAGGAGCTGTAAGTATTCCTCTTTTTATTCTATGTTGTAACTTACAATGTAAATGTATAGTACTCATATGTCAATACATGTCATAGGTCATGTTTTTTTTTATTTATATAAAACAAGTTGCTGACAAATGTGCCTTCCGAACTCTACAGATGTCATCGATGCGGAACTCCAACTTAGTGGTAACTCAATTTTCTGTGTACCGCATTTTGTCTTTTTTCGTTCTTGACAAAATAAAATAAGTTAATTCACGGCCGAAAACTATCAATTTGTATTTTTTCTTACGATTATAAAGATAAATGCGTTATAAATGAAATATCGCAAGCTGCCAACATTTCACAAAATGCATATTAAATTATGTCCTCGATATTAGAGTAATTTTCTACCTCCTACAGTATCTAGTACCAGTGATCATAATCTCCAAAACGATTAACACTATACAACACCATAAAGAAGACTCATAATGTCTACGACATTCTGTATACCATCCACTGTTTCGTCATGGAACACTTTAGATGTAGATATTAGAAATAGCCTAAATATATCATGTTTAAATCTAGGATTAAAAAAAATGCTATTAAATCTCATATATTATGGTGAATGATCCACAAAACTAAGAATACTTCTTGTTTGATCACGATATCAATACAGCCCTGATTTATTGCATATAAACATTACAAATGACTCAAAATAGCAATACGGTTCCCCCTTTGAAGATTTAATTTATTTTATAATGGAATGTCCATTACACCAAAACGAAAACTTTAATGCGAAATGCAACGATCAGAACTTTAATTTCAGATTTACACATTTTTAGATAGTGATTTTAGTACCTTGATAGAAAATCGTAAAAATTTCAATTTTCTCAAGATGTGTGTGCGAAATCGTCAGGTAAACTTACCTGTTTAAAACCACGGGAAATATCAATCATGGTTATTCCCTTATGAAAATCTCCTGTTGTGACGTCGTTCGTGTTATTTCTTCTTTTTCATTGGGACAAAGATAATCATATCATATTCTGTCTTTGTTTACAAAACGGTTGGATTGGTGGACATTGGTTATTTTGGAGGTTTTATGGTCGCAACCACGATTTGATTGACCATTATGGAATGTCTGGGTCACAAATGACCACGGATGTGTTCCACTTGTCGTAAGCACTTTCCAGTTATTTCCTCTTTCATTACTTAGTGGTATACTAATAAAAAAACAATCGCTTGTAAAAATATACAAAAATGAAAGAACAAATACCGTGGATCTAGGATATCCTCACATGGGTTCATAGTGCATATATATTATGGGTCTGTCTTCTTAGCAAATGTGACATATCAAACAATTATTACTAGGCCATGACCGGTTTGGGTATGAAACCGTGTGAACAAATTTTAAATCATTTTCAATTCTGTCTTAAAATTCGGTAAGCTCCGTATAGCTCCTCATTTTAGTATTATGTGTTGTGTTATTTGCTTTGTTTGTCTTCATCCTGTGTCTCATGTGTCCAATGTTGCCAGTTTCTCTGGATTATCAATTCTTGGTGTGGTTGACAATTCAGTTTTCTTTAATGTTTATTTAAAACACTGTAAGGACAGTTAAAACCAGCAAATTCATAGCAAATTGCATTGAATACATTCTACAATTGGCAAGACTATTTGTTTCTAGGTTCCAAATCACAATGACTGTGTAGTCTTGAACAGATGTCGTACTATTCATAGTAGATTTATTATTAGATACTTGCATTAATAAGGAGGAATAATCGGAATGTATTTTATCTAATTCCAATTATTCACTGAAACATATTATAATCAATTGCGTATATGTTAGGCACCAATCAATCAATCAATGCAGATGAGGAATTTAATATATAAAATGTGTTCACCGAACGATATGAATAAAATAATGCTTAATTTAGCATGTAGCAAAAATCAATCATTCCCGTGTCTTTCAAAGTTTTAGTCTTTTGCAATTGTCATATGCAACCTCTGACAAAATCTTCAAATTGTTGAAGGCATTCAGTATTTAGTAGAAGTAGAACAAGCTCTGACAAAAATCTTCAAATTGTTGAATGCGTCTACGATTTTACCATTAGATATAGCAGCTGTACTTTCAAACAGTTTAATGTTATCAGAAAACTAAAGTGTACTACTTGCAAGCAACCTCTCTCAAATATATATCTTACTTTTATAAGGACAACATTATAATATGCTTGCGAGGTTTGGGGTGGGTGTTTTGAACGTGAAGTAGCAAGACCTATAATAATTCAGTTAGATTCAGCTAGAATTTTTATTTCACGACTAACGCAATTTGCAAGTAGAGATTCTCTTTACTATGAAACAAGGTGGGAATATCAGTCTTCTAGACGTAAATATTGGAAGCTGACAACATTTTACAAAATGCATGATAAACTACGTCCTCAATATTTGGGAAATTGTCTACCTCCTATTGTATATCATGTCAGTGATCATAATCTCCGAAACGATTAAAACTATACAACACCAAAGAGAAGATTCATAATGTTTGCGACACTGTTTCATTATGGAACAATTTAGATTTGAATATTAGAAATAGGCTAAACATATCATGTTTAAATCTAGGATTAAAAAAAATGTTATTAAATCTCCGGAATATTATGGTGAAGGATCCATAGAACTAAGCATACTTCATGCTAGACTATGACATCAATACAGCTTGTTGAATTCTGATTTATTTCATATAAACATTACAAATGACTCAAAATGGCAATGTGGCTCCCCCTTTGAAGATTTAATTCATTTTATAATGGAATGTCCATTACACCAAAACGAAAACTTTAATGCGAAATGCAACGATCATAACTTTATTTTCAGATTTACACATTTTTAGATAGTGATTTTAGTACCTTAATAGAAAATCGTAATAATTTTCAATTTTCTCAAGACGTTTGTGCGAAATTGTCAGGTAAACATACCTGTTTAAAAGGGCGAGAAATATCAATCATGGTTATTCCCTTTTGAAAACCTCCTGTTATGAGGTCGTTCGTGTCATTTCTTCTATTTCATGGGGACAAATATAATCATATCATATTCTGTCTTTGCTTAACAAAACCGTTGCACGTGTGTACATTGGTCATCTTGAAAGTTTTACTGTCGCAACCACGATTTGGTTGACCTCTATGGAATGTTTGTCACAAAAAAGAAGCCCTGTCCTTTAATTTCAAGTTCCGCTGTAAAGTTGATGGCCTTTCACTAAATAATTGTGTTGATCGTATGTATCCCATTGAGCCTGAAATAAAGAATACCACAGACACAAATAGGCATGCTTCATATCTTGACCTACACCTCGAAATCGACAGTGACGGGCGGTTAAGAACGAAACTTTATGTCAAAAGAGATCATTTCAATTTTCTCATTGTGAACTTTCGATTTATACGTAACACCATTCCAGCAGCACCTGCATATGGAGTATACATTTCTCAAATAATACGATATTCCAGAGCTTGTGGCTCCTATGAGGATTTCACTGATAGAGGATACTGGTAACATGGAAGCTACTGAAGCAAAGGTTCCTTTTGGTAAAGGTGAAGTCATCACTTCAATAATGTAACGGTCGCCACAATGACGTGGTTAACTGTTATGGCATATCTATGTCATAATGACCACTGATTTGTTCCATTTAATTTTCTCAAGACGATTGTGCAAAATCGTCAGGTAAACATACCTGTTTAAAACCGTGAGAAATATCAATCATGGTTATTCCCTTTTGAAAATCTCCTGTTGTGAGGTCGTTCGTGTCATTTCTTCTTTTTCATGGGGACAAAGATAATCATATCATATTCTGTCTTTGTTTACAAAACGGTTGGACGGGTGGACATTGGTCATTTTGAAAGTTTTACGGTTGTAACCACGATTTGGTTGACCCCTATGGAATGTTTGTCTCAAAAAGATGCACAGTCCTTTAATTTCACGTTCCGCTGTAAAGATGATGTCCTTTCTCTGAATAATTGTGTTGATCGTATCTGTCCCATTGAGCCTGAAATAAAGGATACCACAGATAGAAATATGTCTGCTTCATATCTTGATCTACACCTCAAAATCGACAGTGAGGGGCATTTAGAACGAAACTGTTTGACCAATGAGATGGTTTAAATTTTCCCATTGTGAACTTTCGATTTTTACGTAGCACCATTCCAGCAGCACCTATATATGGAGTATAAATCTCTCAAATAATACGATATTCCAGAGTTTGTGGCTCTATCAGTTCACTGATAGAGGATACTGCTAACATGGAAGCTACTGAAACAAAGGTTCCTTTTGGTAAAGGTGAAGTCATCACTGCGAAAATGTAACGGTCGCCACAATGACGTGGTTAACTGTTATGGCATATTTATGTGACAATGACCACCGATATGTTCCATTTGTCATAAACACTTCCCTGACCTTTCCTCATTCATGACTTATTATCGAGATTGTAACTGGATTAACACGTCGGGTGTCACTAGTGGAGCAGGATCTACATACCCTTCTGGGGCACCTGAGTTCACTCCGGTCTTTAGTGGGACTCGTGTTGCTCGACTTTTTGTTTTATATGTATGTTTTTTAGATCGTTGTTTTTCCTTTTGTACTTTTTCTTTTCGCCATTGCGGTGTCTGTTCTTTAATATATGGTTTATGATTGCCCTTTTGGTATCTTCAAAGTCTTCTTAGTAAAGTCATTGAACTATTAAAAATTTCATCGGCCAATATTTGGAAACTTTCAGGATTACAACTAAAATATATTTTAATTCAACAGGAATTAATTTTCATAAAAAAGGATGGCACTAATATACATGAAAGGACAACAGTCTTTATTCTAACGGAATTTAAATTTGAACATTGACAAAGAGGCCAGTAATAGTATATTAATTTGATATGTGTAATTGTATAAAAGTATGAAGTAAGTTTTGTTGTTATATTAAAGAATAGAAACTTAATTGATTGTTGGTTGTATCTTTCTGTTACTAGAATATTCTAGAAAAAAAAACTGTTCTTAACATTAATTATTAATTTTATCAATCAAATCATGAATGTTGGATGACTTACTTATATAAATATAATACTTTATTCAATATGTTATGTTGGAATACAACTATATAAAGTATGAAAGTTTGTAGTATTGATGTATTTATTTTCTCTTGTATTCCAATAAAATCACATCAATTAAATCGGACACGTAACCAACAACTTGATGAACCTCAAGGACTTCTATTCCTCTTTTTATTCTATGTTGTAACTTACAATGTAAATGTATCATTCTTTCTAGTTTAAGAACAATTTACGCAAAATTTTCAAATTCCACCACATAATTAAAGAACTTTTATAATTCTAATCAAACATACAAGTGAGAGTAAAGATTGAGAGTATTTATTAATTGAACCTGCTGTGAACCTTCATATTTGTAAATAGCTACATTAATTAGAATGCGTTGTGTAATTTTCACCATGAGGAATATGAAGGCATTTTATTGAAACAACTCCAAATTATG
The DNA here is from genome assembly GCA_002080005.1 of Gigantidas platifrons. Lineage (NCBI taxonomy): Eukaryota > Metazoa > Mollusca > Bivalvia > Mytilida > Modiolidae > Gigantidas > Gigantidas platifrons. The sequence goes on along the minus strand of MJUT01046269.1, from coordinate 1,725 downwards.
CAATATTTTGTTAAATGTATTGCTTAAGAAAGAACAGAAAGCTACAGACTTATTAAAGTATAAACATAACACATGTGGTTACTATTTATAGGAGTTTAGCCTCCAATGACACATCAGTGATAGAGGATGTGTTGTGCATATTTTCTTAACAAGAATTTATATACATTTTATTGAAGCAACTCAAAATAGCTACAGATAAAGTATAAACTAAAAACATTCGTTGACTATTTATAGAGAGTTACAGAATAATGACATAAGATATGTGTTTACTATTTATAGGCGGTTAGAGCACAATGACATATCAGTGATAGAGGACAATGCTTTCAACAATCTACCAAACTTACAATCTCTGTGAGTATCATTTAGTTTGACTTGTACAAATGTATAGTACTAATATGTCAATACATGTTATAGGTAATGTTTTTTTTGATTTATATAAAACAAGTTGCTGACAAATGTGCCTTCCGAACTCTACAGATGTCATCGATGCGGAACTCCAACTTAGTGGTAACTCCATTTTATGTGTACCGCATTTTGTCTTTTTTCGTGCTTGACAAAATAAAATAAGTTAATTCACGACCGAAAACTATCAATTTGTATTTTTTCTTACGATTATAAAGATAAATGCGTTATATATGATATTTTTATTATAAACGTTTTGATGCATTCTCACAAGGAGTGGTTTGTAATGTGTAGATATGGCCGCTGTACTGATGTTGTGGTATATTTAGTGTTTTGTATTTATAATAGATATGAGATATTACTTTGTTCATTCGAATATTTTTTGTTGTTGTTGATAACATTACATCTTCAGTGCAAATAGGTTATCAAAAATAGATCAAGTTGTTTTTATTTTGATCTTAAATTTGTAAATGTTTTAGCCATTTCTACATATTGTTTATATATGTAAACAATGTCACATTTGTTTAAATGTGCACCCAATTCTAACACTATCAAACATTAAATTAGAGTTCATGTACATATGTATTAGAGGTAACTCCTTTGCACCTGTGTCTATGATTTTACCATTAGGTATAGCATCTGTACTTTCAAACAGGTTAATGTTCTCAGAAAACTAAAGTGTACTATTTGCAAGCAAACTCTATCAAATATATATCTTACTTCCATAAGGACAACATTAGAATATGCTTGCGAGATTTTGGGATGGGTGTTTTGAAGGAGAAATAGCAAAACTGGAAACAGTAGAAATATGCATGTAGATCGTCTCTTTTCTATGAAACAAGGTGGGAATGTTTCTCTTCCAGACATAAATATCGCAAACTGACACAATTTTACAAAATGCATAATAAGCAATATCCTCAACATTAAGGTAATTGTCTACCTCCTACAGTATATAAGGGTAATAACAAAACTACCGGACACCGAGGAATCTTCCAAAAGGAAAGACAAAACTCATAAAACAACAAACATACAAAATTGGGTCAACAGCCGGAAAACTGGGAAAACTACAATGGCCCTGATATTATATTATATCAGTGATCATAATCTCCGAAACGATGAAAACTATACAACACCATAAAGTACACTCAGAATGTCTACGACATCCTTTATGCCATCCACTGTTACATCATGGAACAATTTAGATTTAAATATTAGAAATAGCCTAAATATATCATGTTTAAATCTAGGAATAAAAAAAAATGCTATTTAATATCCGTAATATTTGTCATAACTAGTATTTTAGTAAATAGCATAATGGTCTTC
>MJUT01046268.1:554405-565384 GCA_002080005.1 Gigantidas platifrons | reverse complement strand
ACCTGTTCCGGCAGTGTAGTATTTGTTGTTCTGGGTTTTGTACCTGTTCCGGCAGTGTAGTATTTGTTGTTCTGGGTTTTGTACCTCTTCCGGCAGTGTAATATTTGTTGTTTTGGGTTTTGTACCTCTTCCGGCAGTGTAGTATTTGTTGTTTTCCATTTTATTAGCTTAATACATTAGAGACAGAACATTACTTGATATGTGTCTCATGATATACATCCATCCATTGTACTGTTAATATTTATGTTGTCATTCATTTTTTTGTGATTGTAGAAGATCTTTTTGGGTAGAAGCCGGGTTATTTTATTGTTTGTTTAAATCTAACTGTATTATCGTTGGTAATTCAATCATAATAGAAGGTCGGGATCCATAAATCGGTTTAGCCCCGCCAAATTATTGTGCCTGTCCCAGTCCAAGATCTGTATTTCCAACATTGTATGTTGTTTGTCTTTTTGTAGTCAAATATTGTAGGTGACATGTGGTTGCTTGTTTTGTCGATATTAGTGAAATTGTTGACCATCAATGTTTAAAGGTTTTTTTTATCTTTTTCTTTTTTTTTTCACAACCTAAACATAATCAACAGAATATAGATCAATATGTTCTCTTAATGTTAAAAAGGGAAAAACAAAGCAAATTATAAAAAAAAAAAAAAATCATATGTTTATTTAACTGTAACATCTGGATTCACAGTCAACACTATTTCGGGGTCGTCGTGGCTGTGGTCGTGTGGTAGATGAATTTGCAACTACCTATACACCCCTGATGTTGTGAGTTCGAATCCCGACCAGGGCGAGGTGTACAACATTATGTAATAAAGTTTGTCTGTGACTTGCGATAGGTTGGTGGTTTTCTTCCTTGGTCCTCCGGTTTTCTCCACCAATAAAACTGACCGCTACGATATAACTGAAATATTGTTGAAAGTGGCGTTTAACACCATAATCCGGTTTCAAAGGATTCACAATCAAAACTGTTTCAATGTCCATCATGCACTCTGATATTATCTAAAGGGTAAAATGACCTAGATATATGTCTTCCTATTGATCTACGCACATTTTATCATTTAATTGTGATTGTCATTATATTTCTGCTGCGTCATGTTTTTTTCATTTGTTTTTTGGTAGGAGATTGGATACATATAATAGCCATTAAAACACTTGTTATCATCAATTAGTACTTTGTTATCATTTGTTCTGTTTACCTGACACACTTAATGAAACAAGGAAGTAAATTACTCAGAAGAAAACTTATCCTATTTATAGCAGCAGCTGCAGATTTATGGAGGTCTTAAATGTAATTTTTAATGGTCTGTGTATAAGTAATAAGGAAAACAAAACGGTTAATTTCAGAAACGATGGGAATGCTGGTAATTAATGCAGAGCATCGGTCACCTATCTCCAAGTCAGTTCTGAAGATAGATAAAGGAGTCAAATACATTGTTTAATAACTAGAGTATAATTAATTAGGTCAATAAAATATAAAGACGGTTACTTTCTGGAGCGATGGAAATCCGGTTAATTTATATAATGTAATCCATCGATTACCAATCTATAAGTCGGTTCTGTAGATAGATAGAGGTTTCAAATTCCCTTTTTGTAATAACATGCGTGAAATTCATTAGGAAAATAAACAGGATTTCTTTCAGGAGCGATGCAAATCCGGTTAATTTATATAATGTGATGCATCGATCACCAAGCTGCAAGCCAAAGCCTTCAAGACAATCACTTCCTGGAAATAAACAACTTGTTCAAGCCACCAATGGCAGTGACAGCTTCCTTGTAATCGACATTAGGTCATCTCCTCAATATTTATTGCCACATAAAAATCTTCTCAGGGACATCCTTCATATATATAATGATATCGATTGCTCGTCCATGCCACAACACGGTGATAGTTAAGGTGCCTTAATGTTGGTGTATCGCCAAAGAAAATACAACAAACATTTACATGTAACTTTAATTAGATTGTGTTTTGGTTACTGTTTGACAGAATTTACTTATTCAGAAGTAGACTCAACTTATACTCGTCAGGACACTTATGGTTGTTCTGAATGCAAGTAAGATTTTGAATTTGAATTTTGGTGTTTAACGCCACTTTCAGCAATATTTCAGCTATATTATGGCGACCAGTTTTAGTGGTGGAGGAAGCCAGAGTACCCGGAGAGAACCACCGACTCTGGGCAAGAAACTGGTAGACTTGATCACTTACGGCTGCGAGTCGAGTGCACCTTTTTTGTAATTTACAAAGCTGGGCGCGAACCCACGCCGTATTATTGATAGGCTTGTATGAACTGTTAGATCCAACGACCTAACTCATTAAGTCACCCGAGCCCCTGCAAGTAAGCAAAATGTAGATATATAAGTCAGCTCATTTCTGAAATAACCATCTTCAGGTACGCTCGTAGTCAAAAGACTATAGAAAGACAAATAATGTAAGACTATTATGTGAAAGAGATACTTCCGTTTTGTTTATCCCATCTTGCTGTATAGTAATTGTAATTTTAAGTTGTAATTTTATGGGTGGCGTGCTGACCTCCGCGATAACAGGGTATCGTGGCATAAATTCCTGGATGCGTAAAGCCAAACACTAAAATTTGCTATTTATCGGCTTTTGGTGGAAGTCGTGAGTGGAACGACTTGTCTGCGTGTGCACAATTGTAGTTAGTTCAGCAGTCATAATCAAGACTCTTTTAACTCCACCTTTTTGGTCTGGTTGGTTTGGTTTATGGTGTTTAACGTCACTGTGCAACAATATTTCAGTTATATCATGCCGGTCAGTTTTATTGGTGGAGGGGACCGGAGTACCGGGAGAAAACCACCGATCTGTCGCAAGTCACTGACAAACTTTATCACATAATGTTGTATCGACATGAACGGGGTTTGAGCTCTCAACTTTATTGGTGATAGCCACTGATTGTTCAGGTAGTTGTAAATTCATGCGATCACGAGCACGACGGCTCCTCGTTTTGGTCTGGTACAAAGCTGGTGCAATAATCATCTCATTAAATAGTACTTGACATGACGTGTCTGACAAATGTCAACTTGTCGTTAAACATCAATCAAAAATACGGTCAATTGAAGTGCAATCGCTTTATTAGCTAATAAAATGGTCAGAAAACCGTTTTCATTGCTCACCGTGTCTATTGCAGACAACATGATATACTCGGTGTTTTTGTGTTCAATTAAAGGAAAGAGGTGATTGTTCATTCTGTTGATATTGACCATTACTGTTTAAACTTTCTTTTCATAGTGATTATATTGTATGATGCTTTGTAGTGCTGTATAAAGGATTATTGAACATTATAATGAATGTATGCACACATCCGTCTCTATATCTCTCGTATAAATGTCTAAAGCAAAAGAAAGTACATGTGTACTAAGAGTCTGGTAGGGGAAATCATCTAGAATTAGTTATATATATTGGAAAATTGGAGCAAATATTTAAAAATGGGATTCATTTTTCTTTACTTTTAAATAAAGAAAAGAATTTAAAATTACAAAATGTGCATAAAGTTTATTAACAGACTACATCTTAATTATATACTTTCCTTGCATGTAAGATATATTTATTTTTTCAGGCAGCTGTGATATTTGTACTACCAAACTGCACTGCAGATTTTCAAGATCTCGTTTATTTTTCTTAATAAAATGTCACCGTTTTTCTTCGGTTTTGATATTTTAATGCTGGATGATAATCAGAATGTACATGTACATATCTTATGTTGGAATCTAGCCGAGTATTTTCCCCAGTTCCGTGACAACTACAGATAAGTCAGTGAATATTCTAATATATACAATAGATAGAATGATATATTTTTTAAATCTAGTTAAAATTATAACATAACTCCTTAAGCAATATAAAGTACATACGTACTAAAAGTCTGGTAGGAGAAAAAAAAACATACGTTAGAATAATTACTAAAGTATATTAATACATGTATATTGATATGTACATGTAGGTAATAGAAATTTTTGATTTAGGTAAAAATGGGATATATTTTTCGTCATTATTTCAAAAATAAATAACTTCAAAATTACAGTATGTGCATATATACTAATATTTAAATGATTTTGTGTCTAGTAAATGTACTCATTTCAACGTCTGCATCAGGGTTGCCTGGAGGTTTTGAACATATTGTGTTCTAGTTAATTTATTGAAGGAGAGGAAATGATATCTCTGTTTTATCTGATCTATAAGTATACATTGTATTTAACAATATTAAACAAATATGTCTAGATATCTACACATTGTGTTTCAATAAAGATTTTATTAAAGTATTCGGCTCTTGTTTTCCACTCCCTCCAATGACGAATTCAAAGATAAACCATGGTAATAATTACCCCCTCATAGCCCCCATTCTATTTTCATTACAGATAGAATAGATGTTAATTTCATTCAGATTATATATCAAGGTTATTTTTATACCGCACTGTCCACTCTTTGACCGGTATAAAAGGTCAATAGGCTAATTATGGTCGGCTATTTAATTGGTCTGAATGTTCGTAGAAAACCCGACCATTTTATTAACTTGACCTGGTCAAGGAAAAAACAAGAGGTCATTCGAAGTGCATACAGACAAACCAAGGTTGTGTATTTTATTGCCGAAGGGTAGTCCTTGCATTCTTTCCGGACAGTTTTTGAACATAAACTTAATGTATTGTCCTTGAGGCAAACAAAAACAAGCTTACTAGTTAGAAATATTTTGTCGAATTATTATCATCTAACCTTTGGTTCATTTGAAGATGAACTTAACCTTGAAATATTTTTTAAAAACCCTAGAAAAATAAAAATAGTAAAAATGCGTAGTATATGTCGCATAGAAGCTATCCATGTATCTAGATCTGTTATATATATATTTATAAGTAGTCCCCCCTTTTTTCCTCCCCCCCCCCTCCCTCTTTCCTACAGAAATGTATGACATTGTTCATCTTGATTAGGTTATGAATTGAAATACCTACAAATGTGTCACTCCTTTAAATTGGTGCCACTCCCCCACATATTTGAAAACACATTTGTATATATTCTCCCAAATCCCCCAATTAAAATAATACAAACGTATGGATCTTCAAATCATAAGAGTGAAATCAGGCTCGAACTACAGAGGGGGTGGGGGTTACTTGCCTAAGTGATACGGACAGCAGAGTAAGCAGACCTCGATTCATTCTATAGCCTGCATTGTACAATGACTACTCATGTTTATTCTTCAAGAAATTTTGTGGTAAATTCCAATAATTAAAATTGCATACAAGAAAGATTAGTTACGGACAGTTTGCTAAGACTATTTTCAATTGTTTTGATTTATATTTTTTTTCAATTTATAGCAATATAAATACACTTGTCAATTGTGAAATTCAGAATAATTTTTGTGTTTAACTCGTGAATTTATTAAAATCTCGAATTATAAAATTATATTGAAATTATGAAGAAAAACTGCTAAATAATCTGCATTGAAGTATGAATATTCCAGGGATTTTTTTAAAAATAACTTCTGGATACTTTTTCGAAAAAAATATGGTTTTATATGAAATATATATGGAAAAAACGGAAGTGACGCATAATTTTGACCACTGATTGTATCTTGATTTACGCTGACAGATCTGGTCACAGACGGACCACAATTGGCAACTTTTAAGGAGAGAGTCACGGTTCTATAACGTGGTGATTTGTTTTGTAGAGTATGCATATTGCGGCAGCTACAAAATACTAAACATTTCGTTCCTGCCCAAATCTCCATGATTTTACAGTGGAAGTCATTAGTCATTTCCGGTTTTCCCAATCTTCCTTTATTCCTATATAACATTTTAATGAATTTGCTCTCGTCCTGAAGATAGCTGAAATAATGCCAGCAAGAAGTTAAGGAACAATCAATCGAAGATTGCTAACAATGTGCTTAATCACCTTTCCAATCTTTTGACTCAGAGCGCACCTGATGAAGGTTATTCCAGAAACGCGTTGTGTGCACTAAATTAGATCTCTACTTTTTTATTAATCAAGGCAAATATGTCTATTACTATCTCTAGAAAAGTTTGTGTAATCAGAAGCCGTATATTGACAATGCAAAGGATTTTATTTGATTTTTGGTGTTTTAACGCCACTTTCAACAGTATTTCAGCTATATCATGGCGACCAGTTTTAGTGGTGGGGGAAGCAGGAGTACCCGGAGAGAACCACCGACCATGGGCAAGCAACTGGTAAAATTTATCTCTTGCGGCTGCGAGTCGAGTACACCCTTTTTTGTAATTTACAACGCCGGGCGCGAACACACGTCGTCATTTGTGATAGGCTTGTATGAGTTGTTAGATCCAACGACCTAACTCATTCATCCACCCGGGCCCCTACAATGCAAATAAAGAAAATAAAAAAAGCGACAATGGTCAACGAAATACTACACGGAAAATTAATTATTGAGCAACACGAACTCCACAAAAAAAGGGATGTAATTCATTAGCACCTGAATGGAAAGCAGTTCCTGCACCACTAGTGGTACCTATCCTGTTAGTCTTGTCACAAACCCTGTGCTAAGTCATGAATGAGGGAAGAAGGGAAAGTTATGGTATGAGTTATATGAATTAGCTCCCCGTTATTTCACACAAACACACACACGATCAAAATAAAAACGAGAACACGATAATAATTGGCTACAGTGACATGTAACTTCTAATTGTATATACAGGTTAATAAGAACTCATTTTTGATCTGGATTTAAATTTGGATCATTGGTCCAAATTTAGAATCCATGAGGATTATTACAAGAAAGTCATGACCTTGGATAAAAGTTTAAATGTACTTCTGATCGATATTTATAACACTTTCCTTATCTTAACATCTATTTCCAGTTTGTACCTATATTAGGAAATAGCCTTGGTGATCGTATTATAACAGACATGATTCACGTTTGGTCCCTCTGAACAGAAAATTTTAGTATTCTCTACGATATAAGATAAGTCCAGTCTCTATATCTTATCTTAAGGATTATTGTACTCAATCCCTAAATATATCTAGTGGGAAATCCTAAAACAAAAGGAAAAAAAAGAAATGATCAAACAAAATAGGCACTTCAATTTAAAGTGACGGTTTTAAACTAGTATCATGAAACCAAGTATTTCCTCTTAGTGAAAAAATATAATATAGTATATTCGCTAAGAATGGTTTGAAGATACCAAAGGGGTAATCATAATCTGTAAATCAAAGACACAATGACCAAAAGAAAAAGGACACCACAACACAGAAAACTAAGACCGAGCAATATAAACCCCATTAATAACCGGGTGTGAACCCAGGTACTCCGGAAGGGCGGACAGTTCCTGCCCCACTAGTGGCACCCGTCGTGTTACTTTGCAACCGTATACTCACTTCTGCATTTTCCGTTTTTTTGTTTGTTGCTCTAATATCTGTTAATATTATATTAATTATGTTTGTTTGTTTGTTTGATGGTGTTTAACACCACTTTCAACAATAATTCAGTTATATCGTGACAGTCAGTTTTATTGGTGGAGGAAAGCGGAGTACCAGGAGAAAACCACCGACCTGCCGCAAGTCACTGACAAACTTTATTACATAATGTTGTATTGAGTACACCTCACGTGGGTGGGATTCGATCTCACAACGTTAGTGGTGATAGGTACTGATTGCTTATGTAGTTTAAATCCAGCTACCATACGATCACGACCATGACGGTCCCTTATATTAGTTATGACACAGGAAACAGTTTTGCTACATTTTGAGGCAGAACAATAACGAGCATAGTAAATTGGCTGTGTTATTTTATTTTTTATTTTTTTATTTCGTCATGTAATACACTGCTATACTTATATAGTGTGTGTGTGTGTGTGATAAAATAATAATTCTAACATGACCTGACTCTTTCCCTTTGTTAACAAAAACCAGAATTATTTCTTCGTATTATCTCATTAGCACATGCGCCGATGAATGTGACTGACGTTTCCATTGGCAGCATAAATTGTGACCCGAATAATGCCGATAGAGGGCGCAGTATTATTCGAGTTACATAAATTGTGTGCGACATTTTCCGCAAGCGTATGTATAAATTTCCGTCTTCCAATCAAAGTATATACTACTGTATTTGTACTCTTAGACATATCAGAATCGAAATAAATCATGGAAGCCAGAATGTGTATTGAGTTTTAACATGGATTGGCGGATATTAGTATAGTTTATCCCTCGCTTCTGGNNNNGGATAAAATACTAATATCCGCCAATCCACGTTAAAACTCCCAACACATTCTGGCTTCCATGATTTATTTCTTAAACAACAAATACCACACTGTCGGAACAATTCTAAAATCCAACCAAGAAATCGTAGAAACATAGGAAAAAGTGATACCCTTACCACATATACATGATAGCTCAATTTCCTGTCTTGGTACAGACACTTCAATAAAAAGTGGCGGGATGATTTGTTTGGTTTTGTTTGTGTATTGTTTGTTTTGTTTTGTTGCTTTGTTTTGTTTTATTTTGTTTTTAAGTGAAGGACGTTGAAATCAATATAGCATTGTATGGAAAGTTACAAAATTCATATATACATGCCGGATATGATCGTTCGACCGACCGAACATGACGCAAGAAAACCACATTTTGCGTCAAAATCTTATCTTATGTGTCAAGTTGTTGTGGTTATGTTAGTACAAGTACTTATAATAAATGTACTACAACGTACAATTATAAACCAAAAATACCTACTAGTCTGATACTATTATAATTTGACTTCTGAATATACAAATGTAATAAATGTACTACAACGTACAATTCTAAACCAAAAATACCTACTAGTCTAGTACTATAATAATTTGACTTCTGAATCTACCATAACTAAATGATTAAAAATATATTCCATTGTAACATAGATGCATCAATGGTGTGCTCGCCTAGAGTGCCGTAGATCATGGGTTCGAGCCCCGATTGCGTCAAAGCAAAAACTTTAAAATTGTAATTTGCTGCTTCTCTGCTAAGCATGCTGCATTAAGGAGAATGAGTAAAGCTTGGTTTGCTAGGAAATTATGATAATGTGTTCAGTGACCTAGCACTATGCAAAAAACCAATTCAGTGTGTGTCTACTGTAAAACAGATATCAAACATAATTCACTCGCAGCCGCAAGTGATAAAGTTTACCCATGCTTGCCCATGTCGGTGGTTCTATCCGGGTACTCCGGCTTCTTCCACCACTAAAACTGGTCGCCATGATATAGTTGAAATATTGCTGAAAGTGGCGTTAAAACAACAAAAATTCCAAAAAATCAAACTATCATCGAAATGTTACCTCACTCACCGTTAAACAACAATCACACACTCACCATGTGGTATCATTCAAGTTAAACAACAATCACCCACTCACCATGTGGTATCATTCAAGTTAAACAACAATCACCCACTCACCATGTGGTATCATTCAAGTTAAACTACAATCACCCACTCACCATGTGGTATCATTCAAGTTCATTGTGTGCAATTATTATCACGAATGACTAGCTTTCTGTCAAGTCAATGTCAAAATTTACATCATACACCAAACCCAGTATAATTTTTACGAAGTAAATAAGACAGCTTCCTACAACAAACCCTTTTGCTTTTTGTGAAGGTAAAAAGCACATTTTCTATATTTACCGAAACTTATAGCTTTATGTAAAACTTACTGGAGGTCTGATTATTTTTGCATATGTAAGAAACGAATTTCCGCCATATACTAACCCTTATAGCTTTCGAGTTGGCGTTAAACAACAATCACTCACTCATTTTCTGTTCAGTTAAAACGACAGTTGTATACACATCCCAACTATGAACTAACGATGATAATTTGGTTCCTGTTTACTTTTCTATCCTTATGTCTGACTCGACTCCGATATGTAATGTATGTATACAGATGGATGCCACTAGTGGAGCAGGAACTGCCTATATGCCTTTCCAGAGCGCCCGAGTTGACCGAATTATTTCGTTTTCTATGAGATGTTTTGTAGATCATTGTTTGTCCTTTTATCTTGTTTCTATTGGCCATTGCATTGTCTGTCTTTTGTTCCATTTACGGCTTCTGGTTATCCCTTTCTCTGACCGTTGATTTACGGCTTCTGGTTATCCCTTTCTCTGACCGTTGATTTACGGCTTCTGGTTATCCCTTTCGCATATTCAAATTTTTCTTTTAACATCATTCTTTAATGTTTATACATATTTGAGTCTTACATATGTATAAACATTAGAGAAATCCGAAGGGGCAGTCGAGAATGGACAATCCAGAGAAATGGGCACCATTGGACACACAAGGCACAGGAATCTAAAAGAGCTTGGTATTAATGAATCCACCAACAATCTCGATGTTTTCCACAATATAATACAAAGTTTATACTGCAGCATTGTTCTGTAGACAAAAGTTTTGCTTTACCATTCAATGCTATTTAATTCCCTTTCGTATATGAGTAAAGTCTAATTTGCAAAAACTTCCAAAAATTATTATGAATAAAATGGCGTCTGTTGAAATATAAATAAAACATGATTAAATAGTTATGAGAATATTATCGGTGGAATTGCTGATCATCACTGTTTCATTAAACTTTTTTTTTGTCATAATACATTGGTGGGTTTTTTTTTTTGTTGTTGCTTCGTTTGTCAAAAAACCCATGACATAGAAAATTTCATGCTGTCACTCTGTATGACACTCACCATGATAAATATGTTATTGTTATTTGTACAATATAAATAATGTACATCGTTTATGATACTTTGTGTCGAAAATGTCGTGGGCGACTATCAAAAATGAGTAAGCTTGAACAACTTATTTTAACCGCCTACTGCCTATCTAAAATTGTAGATTTTTGTATTACTAAATCAAGGCACTAGCAAGTCTTATGTCAGACAACTAAAGTCAAACCTGTATTAAAAGGTCACTTTTGTCTTGTCCTGTCATAGTAAATATCATATTAATTCAACCTCTTTTAACAGGTCACCTGTTTTATAAGGCCATTTTTTCTTTGTAC
>MJUT01046268.1:543350-554279 GCA_002080005.1 Gigantidas platifrons | reverse complement strand
GGGGGCTCTATTGTTCAGATAATTAATTCACGCAGAACAAGAACAAGATTTTTCAATTTTTCCAAAATTTCTCATTGAAAATTGCATGATCAGATTATATATTTCGATAGTTTAATATATAAAAAAAAAACAGTAATATATTAAAATTGGATGATGTGTACATTCTCGTGTTTCCTCAAGTACAGGAGGATATGACGACTTAATATTATTTTGGGTCAAGCTATATATTCACTTCTTGTCCAGGGTCAAACTATAGAAATAGTTAATCCATTTATATTATGGTGTGTTACAGTAAATGTTTCTCTATTCATTTGATATAAACACTAGTGCAAATATGTTAAATTCCAAATCTTGATACAACTTGAAATTTGACCGGTATTAAATGGAGCGAGTATTCTAGAAAATTAGATCATTTTCATGTCATCTATAGTTGTATATATATATGTTTCCTGCTACGTAAAATTTCAAAGTTCTTTAACATGGTTATAGTTAGTTATGATGAAATATTTGTAGCACGAATTCACACCAGAATTTGGTGGGCTTAAGTGTTGCTCAATCTTTAGTTTTCTGTCTAATGTTTTATAGATTGTCATTTGCCCATTTGTCCTTGTTGTTTTTTTGGCCATTGTGTTATCCGTCCTTCTTCGATTTAATATCATATATCTGATACAACCCCCTCCTAAAATATAGTGTGCTGGCTGTAGATACATGAATGAAGATCATCCCCAGTGTTTGAATCTCCCTCACAGATAATCATCTTTTTTTATTCCTTGAAACAAAAATATAGAATTACATGTAAAAATCCATTTCATTTAGTCAAAATGTAGAATTTAATGAAGGTTATCTTGTCACAATGTAGAATTCAATGGAGGTTATCTTGTCAATATGTAGAATTTAATGAAGGTCATCTTGTCAATATGTAGAATTTAATGAAGGTTATCTTGTCAATCTAGAATTTAATCAAGGTTACCTTGTCCCAATGTAGAATTTAATGAAGGTCATCTTGTCACAATGTAGAATTTAATGAAGGTTATCTTTTCACAATGTAGAATTTAATGAAGGTCATCTTGTCCCAATGTAGAATTTAATGAAGGTTATCTTGTCACAATGTAGAATTTAATCAAAGTTATCTTATCCCAATGTAGAATTTAATGAAGGTTATCTTGTCACAATGTAGAATTTAGTGAAGGTTATCTTGTCACTATGTAGAATTTAGTGAAGGTTATCTTGTCACAATGTAGAATTTAGTGAAGGTCATCTGTTCAAAGTGTAAAATTTGATGATGGTTATCTTGTCAATATGTAAAATTTAATCAAGGTTATCTTGTCACAATGTATAATTTAGTGAAGGTTATCGTGTCACAATGTAGAATTTAGTGAAGGTCATCTGGTCAAAGTGTAAAATTTAATAAAGGTCATCTGGTCAACGAGTAGAATTGTATACTAATATCATATTATTAGTAATTATTAGTAATATGTCTAATTTTAATGAAAGTCAATTCAAATTCCTAAGATTTTTTTAACACTGCTCCTACGGCCTCATTTTAAAATCAGTCCTGCAGTAGCGACCATCTTGTGTGATTTGCGACCAACCTGGACATAGACATACACTGCGAAATTGATAAATAAGGACGACCGGTTAAGAATTAATTTTTACGACAAAAGAGATTATTTCAATTTTCCCATTGTGAACTTTCCATTTATATGTAGCAACATTACAGCAGCACCTGCATATGGAGTATACATCTCTCAGTTGAACGCTAAACACCATCAACCAAACCAAAACCCTCAACGCCTTTCAGGTACAATTGTGCTTTGCGCTTAATAATAAAAACGTAGATACCAAATTTAGTGCGCAAAGCGCTTTAAACTAACTAGTTAATTCGAAAGAAATACCATAACACTGTCAGAAGTACGTAACGCCATTTTCTGTTCAAATCAAGTTAGAGAAAACCGAACCGCAATCAAGAATGTACAACTGAGAGACGCAGGAAACGTCGGGCTCAAGACACAGAACGAAGAGGAACAAAAACAAAAACAAAAAACACGCAACACCTAAAAATAAAGAGATGACAAGGAGCCAATTAAAAACCCATGTGCTCGCCAATGTTGACAAGTAGTTTCTGTTTCTTGAAAATCGTCAAATGTTTATTAGAATATATTATTTTCATTATTTAATCACATGTTATAATTATTAGGAAATTTAATAATTCTAATTACTTAATAAAAGGGAATTTTGGATATGTTTTTGTCGAATTTTCCGGAATCTAAATGCAGAGGTGTTTTTTTTTAATTCTTTTATTATTTATTTCGGACCTCGTTTGGAGACGTCGCTACATGCACCAGCAGGCTTATTGTTGCAGGTATTACTCTATATTGGTAGTTTGATCTCTTTAACTATAATAGGTGTGGGATCGACAAAGAAGGGCACATATTTTCTGATGAGGTAAGCAGGATAAGTGTGACCTTTAACTTCTTTGTTGTAATTGATTAAATAAATGGTGTTATTCAATTCATTTTGATATTTTATGAATGACTCTGCTCCTGTTTGTTGATAATTACTACTCGACCCATTTATGGACTAATGGATGGACAAACTTGTTTTTAGATAGCTTATTCTTAAAAAATTGTTGTTTCTGATATTATTTTCAGCCGAATCAATGAAGTAATGATCAGCGTGCTCGCCTCGTGTGTTTTAGATCATGGGTTCGAACCCCGACTGAGTAAACCAAAAACTATAAAATTGGTATGTGTTGCTCCTAACCTAACCAGGCAGAATTAAATGAGTAGAGTAATTGGCTCCGGATAGTGTGTCAGAGTGGAGCGACATGTCTACCCGCGAACTTTTGTCAGTGATCTAGTACTAAAAAATTCAACTATAAGCTTGTTTGTCTGGTACACAGATGACATCATCATCATTATCTCATTGAAATGCAACTTGTTCTCGCCATGGTATAGCTGAAATATTACTCGCCTGGCGTTAAACAACAATCAATCATTCTAATATTATATCCTTGTCCTCCTTTTTTTGTAATAACCATTTTATTAGTTGATACAAGGCTATGTGTATGCATAAACGCGGTCCAGGTTGACTTTAGATATATTTAATAAATAAACAAATATATGCTACATTATGGCTGAAATATTGCCAAGCGATGGCTGTTGTTAATAATAGTTAGTAGCCTTGCTAATTGTGACATTCCCAATGACTCATTATAGATGTGCCTGCATCAGGTCATGAGAGTGAAGGGTCATGCATTTGTGTGTTAGACGTATATAAGGGTCATGCATTTGTGTGTTAGACGTATATCGATTTAACACCAGTTTCTATGATTTTGGAACTGTTCCTACATGGTGTGGTATTTTTTGGTTTTTCGTCTGATTATCTGTACACAGTGGTGACGACTGGAAAATAACTGAACTATATATATAAATTTATCTTTTCTTTTATTTTTGCATTAAAATAAATAAATAGACAAAATATATATAACACGACATTTTTACAAAAGCTTCATATTCAACAAATTCAAAATCTCACCAATATTTATTTAAGAACTTTGTGAACAAGAAAAGAATATAATTTCCAATACATTGCAAGTATACAACAAATTATTACGCTGAATTCTGGCAAAAAAAAAAAGAGATTGTGAATTTATATTGAAGTAAATCGGTTGTTGTATTTATACCACCTTCCACTAATTTCTTTAAAAAAATCGAATAAGGAAAAAGGAGTCCCCTTTATCTGAATATTTTTTAAGACTTCGAATTCACAAAACCAGACCCATGCATACCCCATTCAACATAGTCCATATACACAAATAAATAATAAAATGACATATTTAATGAGATGAAAGGGAGTGGCCATATTAAATATAATGCTACTGAGCTTTCATTAAAAATAGTGAGTAATAAGGACAATATTTGACCGTCCCAGATTAAAACAAAATATATGAAAAATAGACCACACTTTCATACAACACATAATAACCCCACAAGTATACCAATTTATTTCATTCACACTTATGTATGTGTAAGAAGGTTATTGAAAGCCACTCCCAGAAATGGGGGGATTTCTCACAGTGAATGGAATGAGGCAATATATTGGCAAATAAAAATGGCGCACAGCACCTTTAATTTAGATAAAAAATAAATAATGCTTAAAAACAGTCTCACAGGTTTTGTAACATTTCTTTCAACAGAACATCTATGTCCATGTTTCCATTGATATGCTTACAAAATAAATTTTCAATCATTTTACAGTTCATTCCATATAAGGAAGGCAGACACATTAGCAGTTTGGAATAATGCATAAGATCATTTGGTCTCGATCCTCGCACGTGCTCTTGTAGCAGACGTTGGACGAGAGAATTTACTTGCTCTACTTCACTTGGTCGTTCTAATCCGGCGTATCCTGAAAAGATAAAAAAGGTAAGGAATATTTAACATAAGCTAGAAAATCGTAAGTTTTGTTGCATCTTTCATCGACATTT
The DNA here is from genome assembly GCA_002080005.1 of Gigantidas platifrons. NCBI lineage: Eukaryota > Metazoa > Mollusca > Bivalvia > Mytilida > Modiolidae > Gigantidas > Gigantidas platifrons. The sequence continues at coordinate 549,790 of MJUT01046268.1, read as the reverse complement.
CATCAGTTCCCCCTTTTTCATTTCAATTATGTTGTCCACCCTTTGTGTTTATTTTATCTGCCCCCTTTTTTCATTTCAATACACATCACATGTTTATGATATCAACTTTCCTTATTTACAAATAATATAGGTTTGGCTTGATCTTGTTTACAAGGTCAACGTCCACGTCAGGTCATATTGTTTCACCACTGCATTGACAAGTTGCCAAAACCCTGAACCGTGTCCAGTCAATCCTTCATGTCCAGGTTCTCGAGGTCAGGTCACGTCGAGTGCAAATAGGATTAACACTTTTCTTCAAGGTTATAGCCATCAAGCGATGTCCCTATATATATTACAAGATGCGTTTCCGAATTCCGTCAGATATTATAAATGGTAAAAAAAAATCAACGTAAATTACGACCAATAAATTATTACACAACGACATCAAAAGAAAAATGAAACAGAAATTTTCTTTGAAGTTTTAATTTGAAAGTTTTAATCCATCAATGACGTATTTTAATACGTACAATGAATTAACCTGTGTAGACAAACAAGAAAGAATTGAATTACATTTGACACAAATTGTCAGTATTTAATTTCACATTTTCAAGGTTAATTTAATATTTCTTTTGAAACGTGTAATAAAGCATATATTTAAAAATCGTATACCCACACACCTTCAATGTCGACAAAAATAGTTCACGTCCTGGCAAAATTTCAAAAACGATTAAAAAAGAAAATGCGTCCAAGGGCGTACTTTTAGAATTTGACCTACAATTTTTGAATGTTATCGCCTTATAAAGTATGGTGGTCGTCAAGGACAAAGCAGATTTATGTCAATTTGAAGGGCGTTTTGTAATAAATATATACCTTGCATTTGAGTCATATCTAATGTGTACTTTATATGTATATAAAAATTGTCACATCCTGTTAAATTGTGTCCATTTGTATACTAGAATGAATAACACAATCTATTTATTGCTACAGAATCTTAAAAATAGTTTTCTCACTAAATATTTACATATGGATTGAAATATAATATGTTATATTTTTATAAGGTCGAGTCACGTCCCACACATATTTTATTACCAGGACAAATATCTCTGGAATTCACGTTTCAGTTCTAACCAAGATATGAATAACAAACAAAAAATTATTGAACTTTAATTTTGATTTCCCGTTTTAGGGATGAATGTATGCACTAATATAGCTTAATCTTGCATTTGATAATCTTTAAACATAGATAAAAATTTAGTCTTAACTTGGGGAAATCGGGTAAAATATGCAGTCGGTGCACCCAGACTGGCCCTTTGTTGCAACAATAATTAATTACCCCCAAGACTACAATACAAGGTCGATAACCGGACCAACTTTGTATGACCCGGATGACAAGAAAAGCACCTGCGCCCGCAGGCATTAAATCTTTATAAATCTGATGTCTTTGTTCAACCATCAACCTTATGTTCGCTGAATGACACTGTTTAAGGTCATCTCATATGCACATTTTCAGTAGCCCGCGATGAAAATCAAGTGACGATGATTCAAGATTTTACATCTAGGATGAAGCACAAAGGAGTAAATTACCACTTGATTGAACGATCGAACTTCCAAAATCAATCATCCTTTTTTCATCTAATTTTTTTTTCGTGGATTTCTTACAACACAAATTGTCTGTAGTAAGCAAAATGAGCCCAGTTGAAGTCTGGTGCATATATTATAAAAAAAAAATTTTAAATCCACAAATGTATTTTTTAATACTAGTACTATAGACTTCCTATCATTGCCACCGCAACGATATAACTGAAATATTGTTGAAAGTGGCGTTAAACACCACAAACCCAAACCACACATTGCACATTTTTTGCTAGGATAACTACTATTTTTTGCTAGGATAACTACTATTTGAGGAGAAAAAATTAATGATAACTCACCACTATTGAACAGGACAGCCATTCTAAGGAATGCATATTCTTTCTGATCAAGGTTCATAGCTTGGAACTTTTTGATAAAAGTCTGAATTGTCTCTACAGATTTCATCGTAGGTACCTCTGGTGAGGGTGTCGCCTGCGACTCCCCATTGTCACTTCCGGAATGATGAATTGGTGTCACAACAAATTGGAAATTATTTTCGGCCATGTATAAGAGCATGATTTTAGTCCAAGCATTAAGGATCAATGTTACTTTGTCGTTGTGAGATAACGCGTGGAAATCTGGAATAGATTTGACAAATTGTACTATTTTCACCAACCAGTCCGATACCCGTGAACCAACCGGTAATAAATTTTTCTTTGCTAAAGTCACTTGAGTATTTCCTGTTATAGTAACGGCAGTTCTACTAGAGTCATATTCGGATTCATCGGCGTCACTATCACTTAATGCTCCCCCTCCCCCTGGGCTAACAGCTTTACCAACACACAGTAGTTTTCTGAGCATTGATACGTCACCAGTCTTTATTTTAGAAGAATCGTCACAATTCAGATCAGAGTCTTTTGATTTAGTTCTTCTGGAGAGATCCATTGGTTCGTCTTGAAAAGAACTATCAGAAAATGGCGATGGTGGCAAGGGTGACATCGAAAATCCACTATATCTAGGCAATTCTAAACTAGATGAAAACATATGCGGACTACCAGATGGAATATTCGGCGATGAGATTGAATGGGGTGGCGACATTGCTTGTAACGGCGAAGTCATTCTCGGAGAAGACGAGACCATTCGTGGAGATGATGAATATGGAGATCTACATGGCGACACACCTCTTGATTGGTCATGGGGAGACCCTGGATTTGTCGAATGAATGGAATAATTATTAAAATGAGATGGAACTTTAAGTTTCGGTGAATGTCGCTGAACTGGCGAGGTTGAGTAAGGAGATAATCTATGGGAAGTTAAATGCGAGTAAGCTGGTGGAATATCACCCATCAGTACACTCTGTAATGTATTTGACTGTTTTTGGTCACATTCAGACAAAGAATAATTATTGGAATTCGCTCTCCTTGGAATCATCATGGGTGCACTGTTTGTATGATTCAACTTCCCGTACGGATTATGTTCCCGATTCCTTAAAAAGTTATGTAAACGACTATGGTCATCATAAGACACTGGACGACAGGCACATATAGAACCTCTATCTATGTGGACGTCATCCATTGGTAATTCACAAATCTGAAAGAAAAAAATGACAATGGAAATATAGAAAGAAAAAAAAGGTTCAGATCATGTTAAAATTATTGACAAATTACAAGTTTGAAAAAAAAGTTGAAGTAAAAATAAAATTAAAAAAAATAAGAAAGTTGTACACACCTCGGATGTTAGATGAATGTCTGACCAGTGATGCTATAAAGTATTTTTTATATTCTTTTTTATATTGTATTTCAATAGTTAGTGTTTAATCATTTGACTTTGCTCACCCAGACATGCGTGGCATTCTGTTACTATAAACGAAGACGTTGACCTAGAAACGATAGAGTACGACTTTGACCCAGTGAACTAAATATATTTTAAGCAGTGTGATTACTTTTTCAAGTACATTCCACCGATTGGATATATTCTTTTCTTTTTTTTATATATATAAGATAACCATGATTATTCTGCATGTTTGGTTAATAACTATTATTTTTTCACGATCTCGTGATGAATTTTTTATCTAAATGTATTTTCGTGATCAATTTTAGAAACCAACATCTGTCGAAAGTCTGCACGCGCCATTTGGCGTAGAATATATTTAGAAAATAATCAACCAATGAGAAACCACATTCTTCACAAGGCCGAGAGTTTTTTCAGGACAAAGAATAATGATAGCCGAGTCCCTCCGACAAATCAATAAGTATTAATACACCAAATCATTATAAAGTATTGAAAAAAGTCTTCTCGACCTTTTTGAATCAAGCCAGTAAATTGTATACGATCGATACAGCCTATAGAATAATGCGGAAGATTACAGCTTCTATTTTAGGAAATTTGATTAAATCGTACTATTTATATAATGCAGACGGCAAAAAAATCGAAATAAATCTTTCTACCTCACTGCCTTATTTCAGCTCTCTCTCTCTCAGTAGTACAACATCCAAACTGATTGGAATCATACTAATATATGTTTTATATCTGTTAGAGAACACGCCGAGCTAGGTCATGGTGCCCTGTATATATATATCTCTTTAATTGATGTGTACATTGTATATATTATCATTGAAAAAGATTTAACTAGTGAATCACAAACTGGTCTTATTCAGGGATGGTTTAAAACAAATAGTTCATTAGATAAAAATATATTGAATATCGTTTGCACCTAGTACTTTCATCAAAATAATTCTGGACCAAACAATCAATGTATTACACATGTATGATTCATTATTGATGATACACTAAATTGACCAATTTATAATTCAATAAGTTACTGTGATACAAAATGTAAAAAAAAAAAAAAAAAAAAAAAAAAAAGAACTATTGTCTTTGTCCACTGCCTGATTTTTAAAGTTATGAAAATTTGATTTCTAAGTGTTTTTGGATATGCTTACTTGTACCCCAAGTAGATGAAATTAAAAAAGTATACAACAATGGACCAATAGTGAATTGGCACATTGTCTCTAACTTTAGATTTTGTCAAAGTTTACCTTGTCCATATTTTTGTTTGACTTATTTAGACGTTTTACATGTTGTTTTGTCTAACTAGATATTACCTTTTAACAAAATTGTGATTATTCACTCAAATTATATTTTGAAACTGTTCTGATGGTGTGGTATTTTACGTTTATCATTTTATTATCCAATTATATATAAATGCATTATTTTGTACCATAATTGTAAAAGTTATATTAAAAAAATTATAGGCCCTATTATATAAATATGAAAATAAATTATTATATGAATCCATAAATAAATAAATTATTGGTTAAAACCTTTTCTTAGTAAACAAATTTACAAAATAAATATAAAATCATCTATTAAACATTTCATTTTAATATTGAATTAAAAATTTATAAATTAATTAACAAAGAAATAAAAAATAATAAAATATAAAATAAATAAATACTCACCAATTAATAATAATAATAATAAATTAATCCAAAAAAATAATCACTAAATATTGTTTCCTCTTATGATATAGTATTTGTGTTCCTATTATTCACACACCTTATCACATGAAATGTTTCTATTCGTACTGAACAGCTTTCCAATATACTACAACGTATATCCTCTTCTCTCGACAAAGTGCACTTGCCCCATTCACGTCGTGACCTCAGTCAACCTTGACTCTACTACTTCCTTGAAAAGTCGTACATTTGCATAAAATGTAGCCTCTAAACCAAAAACTGCCAGCGAGAAAAATGTTATTTTCAAGTTAGATGTTTGATATTAGTGATTTTATGAATAATAGTGATTGAAATTATAATCTTCATAGTTAATCGATCGAGCATTCTGTATGAAATCTATCGAAAGCGGTTATTTATTTGGATAGGCGTGGCTAAGTTTAGAGATTAATACTTCTGACGTCAAGACCTTGAAATTGTCAACACAACCATGTGAAAGACATTGACCTACATTGACCAAGTTCTAAAAATAAATCCTGGTCTATTTCTTTTGTTTAAGAATGTTTCAGATATAAACGAAGTACAGAGGAGTAAATTACAAATGAAATTAAATATTTTGTTGAAAAAAACCCAATTATTATGTACAATATGTTGATACATTATGGATTTTATGTTATTTGATTATCATTGTAGATCTATATGATTTTTTGTTTTTGTTTATTTATGATATTTTTTTTATTTATCATATATTTTGTTACCATGAAATAAAAACATGTTAAACCGATTATGTTTACTTTAACCATCCCAAATTCTATGAAATAGACATTGCCCGAATTAAAATCGGTCAATATATGTTTACATGCGTCATGAATGAAATTGTTTATAATGCGCATGACTGCTGAGGTTATTTACAGTACAAAGAAATCAATAAAAACGTACTTTAGTTGTCAAGATTGATTGCTTTTCCACAGTCAGGTCTGAAAATAATGATGGGTTTCACGTATACACAATGTGGCGTTATACCATGACGGATTCCAGTAAATCCAATTTGTCATTTTTGCAGACTTTGGTGTTTCATATCAACAATCTAATTAAATATAGATCTTTATTAATTCCTCATTTTCAGAAATGTCATATTAAAAGTGCGCGGGATAACAGAGAAAAGGGGGGAACGGAGCCATTGAAGATATAATTAATTAGACTGCCTTATCAGTGACATCAGAATGAATTAGAAACAGTGTCCGGGATAAGTTTGTACTTCCTAGTTAATATTTGACTTTTAAAGTTGAGTTAAATTTGAACATGATATTTTTAATGGACATTTTCCTGGAAACAAACTCGCTAAACCCGCTGGTATGACCAACAGACCAAAGTTCGCCACATAACATCAGCATTTCACATAGGTCCTCGCCAATACATATGGGGGGGGGGGGG
>MJUT01046268.1:532020-543337 GCA_002080005.1 Gigantidas platifrons | reverse complement strand
GAGAGAGGTAGCGCAACTTTCTACAGTATTTCATATTTTTACGGCGGGAAATATCAATTATTAAGAATGCTACAAGTATATCATGTACAAAAATGCACTTGTAGTATAAAAATGTAGTTTGTAGTGAACAGAACAACCATATAACTGGGGGTGGGGTTCTGTCGCCAAACTAACAAACTAATAATAATTACAATTATCTTGACCTGAAAGATACAAAATATAAATGTTTTGACACTGAAGTTTTCAGCATTTTCGTGTAAAGATCATCTGATATTTGTTTTCCGTGAAAAAAAAAACAAAAGTTCAATGGTAGGTCTCTCAGAAGGCAAACTATTCCCTCTATATCCATATTTCATTTTACTTTGTGAATATCAAAGCATCCTCCATCGGCTTATTTACCCCTACATCCCCCTTTTTAATTTTGTTTTTTCTGATTTATGGTTTGTAAGCATTTTTGCCATGAATACAGAAATTGCTACTCACTAAAAATTTAAACATCAGTAAAAAAAAAATGTTTTACATTACAAGAGACCCAACCTGAAAATAAAATGCAACTTATCAATTACGGAATGACCGTTTAACTATTAAAGGATGGAGGTTGTCTGTGTGTCTCCCCGAGCAAGACATTTTTTTTCATACATATTATTTGTTTTTGAAATAAATAATAGAAACAAAGAAAAGAAAGAAATCTTTAAAAAAAAAATTCAAGGTCAATAACTGCAGTGTCATATTATTTTTGGGGGTACTCTCTGGTCAATTAATTTTTTCCATAAAATTTGGCAACAATATTTTTTTTTCAGAACAAAACATAACCTTATGGTCGTTCACTTAAGGATAATCTATTACTATATATGCAGTATCATGTATATTTTAAACGATTATCAGAGTGTATTCACTTGTTTGATGTCATTGCTTATTATTGTCACACTGTAACCATGTGAAATGCCCTTTGGAACCCATGATTGTAGTGACATTTTATTTGGAAATAACAAATATCTTTCACATGGCAAACGATCAAAGGGACGTTATCACTATTAAAAATAAAGTTTAGGTAAAAATGGATGATCTCCCTTATATATGTATATACTCTTCTGCATGACGCATATAATCATATAGACAAATCACTTACTCCTGGTATACTAATGTAATAAAATCTATCAGAAGAAAAGATTTAATGATTTTGGGTGCTTGACGCCACTGGTAAACTTTATCATTTCAAGCTGCTGCGAGTCGAGTGTACCTTGTTTGTAATTTACAAAGCCGTTCGCGAACCCACGCCGTATTGATGATAGGCTTGTAGGAGTTGTTAGGTAAACCTAACTCATTGAGCCACCCGGGCCCTCTCAGAAGAAAAGAGGTATTGGTGTCAAAATAACAGATGGATGTAAATTTTTAAACAAACATATCAGTTAAGATCACCAAGAAAAAAATAAAATAGTTCTTACAATGAAAACATGAATGATAATATTGATAACATAACTGAAAATAAGAAGATATTTTTATATAAGTTTTTGATAACAAAAGATAATAATGTGAAATATTATGTATCTTCGTCATACCAAAGAAACTACACAAATCACAACCAATGTAGAATAAGTGGCTAGCAGCTAGAAAAATCATAACCAGTGTCGAATAAGTGGCTAGCACCTCGTAATAGAAACTAGAAGATAAACAAAACACCAAGAGGCCAGAGACAATGCAAAATGTGTAACAGTAGAGACGATGAATATCATTTCTTTTTTATCTGTGATATTAATTTAAAAAACAAAACAAAACAAAACAAAAGTAACAACAATACGACGGGTGTCACTAGTGGAACATGAACTACTAACCCTTCCGGAGCACCTGGGTTCACCACCGGTTTTTAGTGGGGATCCTGTTGCTCGAACTTTAGTTTTCTGTGTACTGTTTTGTGGATCACTGTTTGCCGTTTGTACTTTTTGGCCATTGTATTGTCTGCCCTTCTTCGGTTTATCCCTTTGGTATCTTCAAACATTTCTAACATTTAAAAACATTAGATGACGAATTCCACTTTTTCTTTGATTGTAAAGTTACTGATAATATTAGACCTGCCTTTATTGATTTTATAAAAACAAAATATCCTCACTTTAATCAACTAGATTCCCTTGAAAAGTTAAAAATTATTCTTAATCCTGATAAAGAAATTTTGCCCAGTGTTTGTATCTTTATAAAAGCGATCATTAGAAGCGCGAATATGAGGTTCACGTTGGTCAGAGCATATAAAACATAATATTTTTTTTTATCAAGCGGTGGTAGTTGTATTTGTTTATACATGTATATATATATACATTGTCTGTTTAATGTTAGTTTACGTTTGTATTGCTATACTCAAAAGGGTTGTATATGCAATAAAGATTATTATTTAAAGAACACCACAGTAAGTTTAATAATTGTAAGATAAGTGAGGAAATAAATGAAATACAACACCACCACAGGAAGATTAAAACAGTGGTTTCTTGTAATACGAAATCATCAGAACTGAGGAAAGGAGACATGTAATTAGATTATACAATGTATTTTTTTCGTCTGATTGTTTGTATATTATTGCTTAAAGCCATTAGATTTTTGTTTAGAAAACAAGGAGTACATTAATACAATGCTAGAAAACCCCCACAATATCTGGATCTTCCAGGGAGGGGTTGTTTAATTTCTACATTTGGGTCCATTCTCCGAAACTCAATATTTCCTGCCTTCCTCGTTCCGGACAATTCACCAGATGTTTAAAACGAGGAACGCTATGGGTGTGTCAGTCATGTGTAGTGGGACCCACTTACCCTTTGGTATAACACCCGACTTCGCTCCCAGTTTTCAATGGTGTTGGCATCATTTCCCTTGTTATAGTGCCCTTTTGTTATGTTCTTGTAGATTGTTGTTGGTCTGTTTCCGTGTTTTTTTCTTGTTGGTTATATGGTATGTTTCATTTATTATTTAACAAATAGTTCACGGCACTGAGGGCCATATGGCAGTTTATGGACCGGGATGTCACCCACAAAATAGTATATGGATCGAAGCGAAGCTGAAGTCCATATAGTATTTTGTGGGTGACAGACCGGTCCATAAACTGCCATATGGCCCGAAGTGCCGTGAACTATTTGTTATATTATACTTCGCGTCCAAAAACAAGCCCAATTATCTCCCGAAATAAAGACTCGAAAACGAGGCAGTCCACTGCCGGTCCATATAACGTTATATGGACCGGCTGCGCTAACAAAGACAAATAGGGAAAATAAAACGTAAAGTATAATATTGTGCTATAGTTCGAGATTCTTCTACATTTCATTAGCTACTAACAACGTTATAACTACATTATATTTTTGGTAACTGTGACTACTTGTTATTGATGTTGAGTTTTTCATTTCACAGTCACAGTTGTGCCTTCAATAATAAGCCTAATTCATACGCTAAGACGAGTGAAACGGTCCCTATCCTACATTTACAATTGAATGGTACTCTTTAAAATGTCATTTCACATAGTGTCGTATTCTCTTGCATTGCTGGTTTATTGAATTGTCTAAGCATAAATTTCTTTTTGTAAATCACCAACTAAGAAAACAACGAAATTAAAAGGTGTATCATAGTAATGCACGATAAGACATACATACCAGCAATCTTTCGGGGTGTTATAATGTGAGAAAGTAAAAAATATATCAGTCAGATAGTTATACCTCGTATCATATTAAGTTTATTAATATAACTGAAATGTTAAAGTCTGGTGCCATGAATACCGTTAGTCCGGTGCCATCGTAGAATATTGTTATTATACAGAAATATAATTACGATTGCACTGTTTAATAAAAGGTGATAAAACGTTTCTCTGTTTGAACATACAACAATAAAAACATATTAATACTAATATATTGAAGTATTTACTACAAATTGTGATTTAGCCACACTGGATCCGTATTTTCACTCAGAGTAAGTGACAAAGATAATAAGAGAGATATTGACCATATAGACAATATTAAGAGAGAACACACAAGTGACAAAGATAATAAGAGAGATATTGACCATATAGACAATTAAGAGAGAACACACAAGTGACAAAGATAATAAGAGAGATATTGACCATATAGACAATTAAGAGAGAGAACACACAAGTGACAAAGATAATAAGAGAGATATTGACCATATAGACAATATTAAGAGAGAACACACAAGTGACAAAGATAATAAGAGAGATATTGACCATATAGACAATATTAAGAGAGAACACACAAGTGACAAAGATAATAAGAGAGATATTGACCATATAGACAATTAAGAGAGAGAACACACAAGTGACAAAGATAATAAGAGAGATATTGACCATATAGACAATATTAAGAGAGAACACACAGTGACAAAGATAATAAGAGAGATGTTGACCATATAGACAATTAAGAGAGAACACACAAGTGACAAAGATAATAAGAGAGATATTGACCATATAGACAATATTAAGAGAGAACACACAAGTGACAAAGATAATAAGAGAGATGTTGACCATATAGACAATATTAAGAGAGAGAACACACAAGTGACAAAGATAATAAGAGAGATATTGACCATATAGACAATTAAGAGAGAACACACAGTTTTAATTTAGTTGTTTTCGTGGTTGGTGATTTACTAAAGAAATGTATTTTTAGACAATTCAGTAAACCAGCATAGCATGAGAATACGACACTGTGTGAAAAGGATTTTAAAGAGTACTGCTCAATTGTATATGTAGGATATGGACCGTTTATCGTCAGGCAAGGTCAAGGCTAGTGAATAGAATGTCTAGGAAATAAAAACAACCAGATGTTTTTGATGGGATGATAAAGGTCATTGGTCAATACAATACTGGAAATTATTATCCAAGTATAGACGCTAAACGTTTTATCAGACAATTCCCGCGAGTGAAAAAATGGAAGTCTGTTCACTTTTGCTGCAATGAATTAAAATAAAACATGGAAAAACAACATGTAAGTCCATACAGTTGTAAGAAGACATGCAACTGTTTGAAAAGGCCATTTAGAAGAGAACAAAAATCCCTTAAAGTTTAAAGTGAGATAGATTGGGGCATATAGAAAAAAGAGTTTGAAGATGTCAATCCGTAAATCGAGGAACAGAAAACACAATGGCCAAAAGAAAAAGGACAAACAACGATCTACAAAACATACACATAAAACTAAAGATCGAGTAACACGAACCCCACTACAAACCGGGGGTGAACGCCGGTGTTCCGGAAGGATAAGCAGTTCCTGCTCCACTAGTGGTACCCGTCGTGTTAATCTAGTTACAGACTCGGTCATAAGCCATGAATGAGGAAAGGACCGGGAAGTGTTTACGACAAGTGGAACATATCCGTGGTCATTTGTGACACAGTTATTCTAAAATATATTTCGATGTCTTGGAAGAATTATGAGAATTATTTTGTTAAAACAATGATATACAGTTAACTTACCAAAGTACAGCAACAATTCAAGACAAGACAAAATATACAATGTACATTACAAGAAAGAGAGACAATAAGCTAAAATCAGCTGAATCAACCAACTATTGTCTATTTAGGATTAGTGGTAGGAAGCTCGGGTTTGTTTTTATCAAGTTATTGTGTTTCAATATTTCTTCCTTTTTTGCTCACTATGCCAAAGGCTTTTGCCATCACTTGGTGACTGTCGTCAGTTAACCTTTCATATTTTAATATTCTCCTCTCAAACCACTTAGCCAAATGAACCGAAACTCGATAGGAAGCATCTATGGAAGGTCTTCTATAACAATTGCTCATTTCGGCCCGATCCGTTAACAAACATGGACACCACAGGTAATTCTTGTTTCTGATTGGTCGATTTCTAAAATAAATCTTCTCCTCTGAAACCGCTTGGCCAAATGAAAAGAAACTTGGTAGTGAGCATCTATGGAAGATCCTCTATAAATTGCTCAGTTCATCCCGATCAGTTAGCAAACATGGATGCCACAGGAAATTCTTGTTTCTGATTGGTCGATTTCTAGAAAAAGATCTCCTCTGAAACCGCTTGGTCAAATGAACAGAAACTTGATAGGAAGCATCTGTGGAAGTTCCTCTTTAAATTGCGCTGTTCATCCCGATCAGGTAACAAACATGGCCACCATAGGCAATTCGTGTTGCGTTGGTCAATTTCTAAAACAAATAATCTTCTCCTCTGAAACCGAGTAACCAAATGAAAAGAAATTTGGTAGGAAATATATATTTAAGATTCTGTATAAAGTTTCTTGAAAGCAGAATGAAAGGTGTGCGACGCAGGGTCAGCCCATTTAGCTTCTAGTTTCTAAACGAGAAAGCAAATTGCTCTACCTGAGAGGTGTTAAATAAAAGGCGGTTAGCACTTGAAAGACAAAACATTAAAAATTTCAGGTTGAAGATAGGTGTCTGACTTAGAATTAAATGAAGGAGCGACCATTTAATATTTATGACGCCACATTGTACAGGAAATTGGTATTGTAACATGTAAAAACTGGAAACAACCATTATATAATTGTCCTACAAGGAGCACAATTCCAAGCAAAAAACACAATGATTAGACAAAAATGTTGAAGCAATATATAATAGAAAATAATAAAAAGCCCTTGGTCATTACCGGTATATTTAGTCGTTAATAGAGCACCCAAGCTGATGTGTGGATTTAAGAAAATTAAATTCCATATCTAAATCCAATGCTGTTCGTTGTCCGGAATGGACGAAACGGGACACAATGGCTTAACGCTTTATATCTTGTATGGGAGCTGTCTATTGACAAGAGAGAATGACGGAAATGACAAAAATTAAGAAGGGTGCATTTTCCACACACAGATGCTTACTTTAATTAAGAAATACACGTTAGAGAGAAACGATGGGGAAATCAAGAATGGAAAATCCCGAGACACTGGCAACATTTGCCACAAGATACAGAGTAAGATAAACAAACGAAAACACACAAAAAAAAGAAAAAAAAGAAGAAGAAGTAACGCGGACCCACGAAATACCTGCTATGAACACAGGCAGAAGGGTAAGGCATTACTTACATGGTCAGTTGTGGTAAAAGTCAAAAGGGTAAGACATTCACTACATGGTCAGTTGTGGTAAAAGTCAAAAGGGTAAAACATTCACTACATGGTCAGTTGTGGTAAAAGTCAGAAGGGTAAGACATTACTTACATGGTCAGTTGTGGTAAAAGTCAGAAGGGTAAGACATTACTTACATGGTCAGTTGTGGTAAAAGTCAGAAGGGTAAGACATTACTTACATGGTCAGTTGTGGTAAAAGTCAGAAGGGTAAGACATTACTTACATAGTCAGTTGTGGTAAAAGTCTTGTCGGTAGTGGAACTGGGATGCTCCTCCTTGTTTTTTTATGTTCAAGGAAGTAGTTTGTGTTACCGTACATGATAATGAGTAACACGGCATATGTCTAATAAGAAATAAGGACTTTTTACCGTGTGCAAACACCTTTGATTTGTAGGTAGAGTCAGTATTTCTCTATTTTGTTTTTTTGGTGAGTTTTTATTATGTTTTGTGTGTGTGTCTTGAGCGCAGTGTTGCATGTTTCTCTAGAGTGTTCATTCTTGATTGCCGTTTATTTAGCTAAAAAAATGTTCTGATTGTTTTTTATTTTTTTATTTTTGTGAACCTTGACTCTCTTCCTACAGATTATTATTTCAGTCATATGTGGTACTGAATATTGTCTGTTGTCTGAATTTTAAGTGCAGCTTACATGAATATGTTTTGCTTGATAAGTAAATTGTTTTCCTATTATTTTGTACTTTATAAAATAAAGATATATTATTAAAATATTGTAGTTATTGTTTCATTTTTACCATACCATTCACGCCAGGATATGGCTGAAATACTGATAAAATTGGCGTTAAACATCAATCAATCAACCTTGTCATAAATGACTCAATGTTTCTTTACTCAACTACGTGCATTTCCGATGGTAGTTTAACTTCTATTATAATAGTTCCGAGGTGTCTTTAAATTTTGTCGAGATCTGGATTTTAAAAAATCAATTGGCACAAACAAAATTTTATCCGCAAAATATTTGTGCAGTTTTGGTGGAGTGTTTGAACAGACGATTGGTATTCCAGTGGGGGCAAATTATTTTGTTTTGTTTTTGTTTGTCTTTCCTTATTTTTTTTGTTTTTGGTTTGTTTTTGTTTTTATTTATTTTGTTTGTGTTCTGTGTTTTTCCCAATGTTGTCTGTGTCTCTGGATCTCCATTCTAGAATACCATTCAATATGTACGATCATTGTAAATAGATAATAAAGACAAATAATATATAAGTCGTTGGGAGCAAGTAAACCAAAGGGCATAATCAAGATATCCAAAATAATAATCAAGATATCCAAAATAATAATCCAAATTAAAAGTTCAAGTTTTCAAAAATATAGAGAGCATCTATGTTTTTATCACATGCGTTCGCGAAAAAAAAACTTATAATGTAACGGAAACAATTCTCCATTGTTTCTATTCTCTATTCTCTAAACAAAACAGTTTCATTGAGAAACATATTTAACATTTACTTTACAGAACTGCTAATTATTTCCATAATTATCACCAATTATAATTTGCTACTTGTAATACATGACACTTGAAGTACTAGTAGCCTCTGGCTGTATGTAATCCTCTTGAAACAAATAAAGAATTAAATTAAATGACACTTGAAACAATTAAATCGATGAGAAATTACAGGTGTTCTAGCTAGGAATGGGCACATAATGGTTATTTGCGTTAGGAGGAGTGTGAAGATACCAAAGGGTATTCAGAATCCGTAATCAAAGAAGTACAGATGACACATTGGCCAAAAGGACAGACAACGATCTACAAAACACTACACAGAAAACAAAAGTTCGCACAATACGACCCCTGTTACACTCGTGACATTCTTCGTGTTACTCCGGTGATACATTCAGCGCTATGTGTTGAAGATGAACTCAATATTGCACAAACTTCCGAGGTATTGGACAGAGAACGAACGCTATTTTCCTTGGGTTTCTTTTTTTGTTTTTTTTTTATTCCTATTAAACGTTTTGTTGACAGTTTCGTAATTTTCAAATGCATGATCTTGTGTATTGCTGTATAACGATGTAATCAAATGTGCCTTTCTTTTTTTTCTCTCTTGGAGTTCCCTGACAATTATTGAATCTATACTTGGTATAATTCAGATAATAACATCTCATCAACAAAAAACAAATGATTTTCTTTTCAAAGCAAAATTTTTTTAGAAATACGTACAAATGATGATTGATATATTATAAATGACCTACAACAATAGTTTGCATCTACTTTTGTCAAACTTACCTGACATAGTTATGTCTCTTACTTAATCACTAACTCCCATTAAGTCGAATTTCGGATAACTCGAAAGTTTGCCACGGTCCCGTGAAATTCGAGATAACGAGATTCAACTGTAAATGTAGAACAAATACATATTTCAGTTGAATCTTGTAATACAATCGTAAATTTCTAAATTGACCATAATAAAATAGTAAGATTGGTGAAAGACCGAGGATCCCGATTTAATATTCACCAATCAGAATTATCTAACGGTAGGTTTTGAACATGGGTAAAAGAGCAAAGCCATTAGGATTAGGCCATGTTCATAAAATATCTAGTCCGATTTAATGAGAGATTTGACATTTTCATCGTATGTTGAAAGCACTTGCATGACCGCATCATTTCACTAAGAAGCGAAGCTTGGACCCATAAAACTAGCTTAACCCCTCCTTCAATGGTATTTGAAGTGCTTGCACCAAATCAGGAAAGTAAACGGTCATGTATTTCCGTGCTAGGAGTATCGATTTTGCCTGTATGTACGTTTTTCATATTTTATATTGGAACTGTTCCGACAGAGTGGTATTTTTTTAAATTATATTTCATCTTATCACTTCATAACCATTCTAACATGAAATATAATTTAAAAAAATACCACTCTGTCGGAACAGTTCCAATATAATATATATATATATATAGATATATATATGATCTAAATCCTCTATTACCGCTTTAAATATCTTGTTTATAGATACAATTCGCTATGAGATATATGGCAACAAAGGGTATGGGTATTTCCCTTCTATGTGTCAATGGAGACGTGATTAACAAATCTATAAAGTTAAAATCTGACACATCTAACCTTGTAGTAAGCACGTAGATATCAAAGTTAGTACCTACTACGTTTCTGGAATAACCTTCTTTACATACGCTTATAGACAAAGGATTGGTCAATAAATTAGTAGTCTTTTAGAGCAAATAATCCATGCGCTTAAACAGGATATCCATAACAGGCTAATGTCACCTATGCCGGAGGAAGGGCAACCTTAGTTTTAATAGTATTATTTAGGACATGTAAATTCAAACATGAATAGTAGAATCTTGTAAAGCATGATATATATTGTATATTCAGAACTACAATGTGTAAGATGTATTGTTGATTGTGTCTAGAATATTGTAAAGCATGTTATATATTGTATATTCAGAACTACAATGTACAATATGTATTGTTGATTGTGTCTAGAATCTTGTAAAGCATGTTATATATTGTATATTCAGAACTACAATGTACAATATGTATTGTTGATTTATCGATGTAGATCCACGTCTTAGCAGGATTTTAAATGTATTTCATTTTTAAAGACAATGTAGTGTATAAATACATTATGTTGATGCTACTTCAACAGCCATAAATACTTGTATAATTTATTTTCGTTTGGTCAAAGGGAGGTAAATTGTTTATATACGTTAGTTACTAACACGGGAGAGCACTCTATTGTTTACTCAAGTAATGAACGTTGACATGGTAGAAAAGGGTGAGAAAAAGAGTCAACATCGTGAAAGGTGCAAGATTGTTAAATCTGAGACACCCTCGGTGTTAGACCATATATGTCTTTCAGTGTTTGTCAATGGTACCACATTGCCCGGGTGGCTCAATGAATTAGGTAGTTGGATTACCTAACAACTCATACAAGCCCATCACCAATAAGGCGTGGGTTCGCGCCGGCTTTGTAAATTACAAAAAGGGTGCACTGGACTCGCAGCCGCAAGTAATATAGTTTACCATTTACTTGCCCATGGTCAGTGGTTCTCTCCGGGCTTCTTCCACCACTAAAACTGGTTGCCATGATATAGTTGAAATATTGCTGATAGTGGCGCTAATACACCAACAATCAAAATCAAATCACATTGCTCATTATAAGACCAAGATCTGTCTGTCTTTCTGTGTTTGTTATTGCTGCTCATTGTAAGATCAAGATATGTCTGTCTTTCTGTGTTTGTTATTGCTGCTCATTGTAAGATCAAGATATGTCTGTCTTTCTGTG
>MJUT01046268.1:512618-528279 GCA_002080005.1 Gigantidas platifrons | reverse complement strand
CGGCTCTGGTAATTCATCATCATCATATGGATTACTTAGTGCCGTAAATTCTAGTTGAAGTAATTCCTCTATTCTTTTGGACAAGAATGACGGTTCATCTGCGGAAGGTCCGCCACCAGTTCCCCTTTTGTGTTTTTTATGCTCCCTTATCTCTGCTTTTGCTGTTAATTTTAGCCTTTTCCACATACCCTTTAATCCGTCAATATCTTTTGAAACACCGTGCACGGACATACAGGATTCCTTGATGTCTTGCCAAACCTTTTGCTTTTGAAAGCTACTTTTTGCGTCGGTCTTTTTTTCTTCCAGCACGTCAAGATTCTTTTCTATTAACTCTAACAAAAATAATTTGTGCTCGTAGAGCCAATTATTACCGCGACTCCTTTCACCTTCATTCATTTCACCTTTTTTTTTTAATTTTGTGTTGTCAATCTTCCGTTGATGAACTTTTACCAGCAAATGACGTCATGGTAACGTCATTGTGGGCTTCAGAGCCAAGAACTTTTATTTTCGTATAATTTAAACCGGGTTTATCTTTAAACCTGGTTTAAACCAGGTTTACTTAAACTACGTTTTATTTTATTTTTTCGTGAATACCAGTTTATATTAAATCAGGTTTCATGGTTTAACTAAACCTAGCTTAAGCTTAAACTAAGTTTATTTTAAACCATCTTTATGAATACGGGCCTAATTGTTTAAAGCGGGTCGGATCGGACTAGGATCGATGAGATTGGTATTAAATCAATAAGAAGAGTTTGAAGATACCCAATGTGGTAATCAGAATCCGTAAATCGAAGAAGGAAAGACAATTGTCAATAGAAAAAAGACAAAACAACATACAATAATATACAAAACATTACACATAAAACTAAAGATTGAGTACCACGAACCCCATTAAAAACCGGGGTTGAACTCATGTGCTCCGGAAAGATAATCCGTTCCTGCTCCACTAATGGCATCCGTTGTGTTAATCTAGTTACACACCCGGTGATATCCGTGGTCTTTTGTGACACAGATATTCCACAACGGTAAACCAAGTCATGGTGGCGACCCTAAAAACAAAAGGAACCCTTGGTTCAGTAGCGTCCTTGTTAGCAGCAACCCTTTGTCAAGAAAATCCTGAAAGGAACCACAAGCTCTGGAATGTCGTATCAACTGAGAGATATGTACTCCCTATGCAGGCACTGCTGGAATGTTGCTACATATAAATGGAAAGTTCACAATGGGAAAATTGAAATCATCTCTTTTGTTGTAAAGTTTCGTTCTTAAACGCCTCTTACTGTCAATTTCGAGGTGTAGGTCAAGGTATGAAACAGGCCTATCTGTAACTGGTATCCTTTATTTCAAGCTCAATTGGATAGATACGATCAACGAAATCACCAAACCTAGAATTATTTAGTGAAAGGACATCATCTATATAGCGGAACTTGAAATTAAAGGATCAGTCTAGCTTCTTTTCGTTTTTCTTGAGAAGCCCCTGTATGAAGTCTGTCCCATAAAGTAACAAGTCGGCTAGAAGAGGAACACAATTTATACCCAAAGGTATGCCGACTGTCTGTTGAAAGACACGTTCACCGAGCATAACAAATATGTTGTCAATCAATAAAACTGTTGGTGATATCTGTTTCAGAGAACTTTTTGTAGAATCAGAGTGGTTTTGTTACAAAATAAGATATGTCCCGTCCTAGCACAATGTATTTGTATCTACGTTGGCCATTCTTTTTTTATGAAACAATTGGACGAAGTCCCTTAATCTGTCTTTCAATTTATAGTAAGTAATAGTGGTTTAGAGGGTAGAGAAGTCGAATGTTGTAATGTTATTGCATGAGAGGAACCTAGATTGTATGTAATATACCAGATCTTTAGCGTTCTTCAGAATCCATATTTGGTTCACACCAAGCCTCGAGTAGCTAGTATCACAGTAACTTTGAAGCCCGGTTTTACCCGCTGATAGAATACATGTTAATAATTTGGACAGTGGTTTCGCGGAGCACTTGGCAGACCCAGTAATATAATGTTGTTTGAAAGGTCACTTGTGTAATTTAGGGAAAAAACGTCAAACTACTTTTAAAAAAAGTGGTAAAGGGTAGATCTAGAGCCCAAAACATCCTAAATAAAAGCTAACATACAGTTCTGATGTATTCTGTGCGATTCGTAGTTAAAGCTTACAGTTCCAGAGCGAAGAAAAAAAATATAACGTCCATCTTGCCATGTGCAATCATAATATAATAAGATATCTGAACTTAATGGACAAAATAATTCTCCCATTTCAAAATACATAGTGAAAAACAATAGCAAAGCAAAAATAAAGACCATTTCTTTACTGAAAGCTTAAATAGAATCAGACATTTTTTGAAAAAAAGTTTTGTGTGGCATAACTTTCTATTTACTCTGGTCTTCTACTAAGACCATTACTTTCCTTAGACGTTCATAAGTAATTAATATTAAATCTGTTAGATGTGGCAGTTGATATTTATGTCCTAAGATTTATGGTCTTTAACCAACAGATTCTACCTTCCTAGCAGGTAGTCAGCTAACTACGAGCATTCATTTACCTTCTTGCGTACTGTCCATGTCTATGTTGTCATTCAATGTTGTGATCGTGTGTGGTCTTTTTGGAGTGGAAGTAAATCTGTGCAGGTTGCTTTTTTTATCGTTTAGTTGTATTGTCGCTGGAGATACAATTATCAGAGATCCATCAATCGATTTAACCCCGCAACATGTTTGTACCTGTCCCTAATACGGACGTGGATGACCAACGCCGAATATAGGCGTCTTGTGTTTAATTGTTTGAAGTGAGAGTTTTTTGTTCGTTTAGTTCGGGTACAGACAACTAATTTAACCGGGCCACGCTATATTGAAGTGCCAAGCCAGCAATATATATATGTGTGTGTTAAAAGTCTCAATTTTGCTTTTTTGTACGACTTTTCAATTGCACTTTGGAACTGTTCCAACAGTGAGGTATATTTTGTTTTTCATTTTATGCCAATGTACATGTGCATGCCAGTCTGTTCCTAAATTTATTTGCATCCATATTGGGAGAATTCCTCCGAGTCAATGAATGACAAAGAGGTTTCATGCTAACATGCTGGGTAGCTTTAATAGATTAAAGACATATCACTAGTAATTGTTAGATTCAATAACGTTTTATTATGATAAGGTGAGAAGGTAAGAAGACAAAGATGTAATAAAAGACCATAGATCAATAGAAAATCACAAAACCGTAGTAACATGGAATAAATTACATGGGCAAACACAATTCACAAATACTAAACACTGAAACTGAAAAAATAGGAGAAACGGACGGATCACAACCAAAAATTGGGGGTAAACTGTTTTACCGTTAATCGACAGGAGCATCATCTCATATTGGAATCCCCTTAAACCCCGCCATTGGTAAATATATACAAATAACATAAATAGGAGGGTCCCTATTCCGTTAGTAGCACCCAGTGACATTCTGATTCAGAGTCATTTGCAGTAAATCCTCTTTACACCTAATCGTACATGAATTCTTGATGGTAAAATTGGAATCTGTTCACAATTGTTAATTTATTCCGGCTAGCTCGAATGCCGTTGACAGAACTAGATCCGGTTGTACCTAGGAAATAAGTAGCTTGGTATATGACATGGGGGGAAAAAGACATAAATTCAAATTAAAAACTAAGACACAACCAAGGCTAACCCCTCCTCCCACCCCAAATAATGTATTTGTATATTTGGCAATATTTTATTCAAACTGCACTTTGATCCGAAAAATACATATTGAATTCCAGATATTTGTTAAATGATCAGACAACACAGGATGGACGATAATTTTTACAAAACACGTGTGAGCTACACAGGGAATTATAATTCCCTGGCTACATAAGATCACAGAAACGACCAATCCATCCACGTTTTCTTATCAGTAGTTTCTTGATTACGATAAGGAAATATTTGATAAAGTATTTAATTTGGCCAGCTGGAAGATAATGGAAATTTATTAGATCTACGAACTTTCTCCCGCTAATAGAATATCATGTGAAGACAAAAAGCTGTATATAATAAAACATATACATTGTATGTAGGCGACACTTAAGTGGCATCCAGTGACATTATGGTTCAGAGAGTGACATTATGGTTCAGAATTATATACAGAAAAAAACACATATTTACTCCTTACTGTAGACAAATCCTGGATGGGTAGATGAAAAATTGTAATCGATTCATAATTGTAAATTTGTTAGCTCGAATGCCGTTTAGAGATTTTGACAGAACTAGATCCGGGTGTACCTAGGAAATAAATAGCTTGGTATATGACATAAGAAAAAAAACAAAATGCATAAAATCAAATACAATGTAATAAACTAAGACACAACCAAAGAGATATTTGTATATTTGGCAATATTTTATTCAAACCCAACTCTGATCCGAAAAGGTTCGTGACTACATATTGATTTTAACAACATACCAGATATTTGTTAAATGACCAGATGACACAGGGTGGACGATCATTTTGACAATACACATGTTAGCTACATAAGATCACAGAAACGACCAATATATCGACCCTATTCTTATCAGTAGTTTCTTGATGACGATAAGGAAATAATTGATAAAGTATTTGATTTGGTCAGTTTGAAGATAATGGAAATTTGAGGCTAATAGCATATCATCATCAGAGATGGATCCAAAAATATCCATAAAAAAGAGGGGGGGAGGGTAATAAGAAAAATATCTGATTTCAAAACAATTTGTTTTAAGGAAAATCAAAAGATATTCAAAGCGAAAATTACAAAACATGGTAAAAAGAAAATGACAAGCACGATAGGGGAAATATTATGTTAAAACACTTTGTTTTATTAGTCTATTACTTAGCACCCTACCCCCTACGATAATGTGAAGACAAACAGTTGTATATAATAAAACATATATGTAGGTGATTGCTTATGAAACAATAGCAAATTAAAGCAATTTACAAATACATGTTTCAAAAACATGTGATACTACTGTCTAACAAGCATTCTACAATTAAACAATGCAAAAGCATGGATTAAGAAGACAGTTTTATTTGAAACAGTAACAGATGACATTTCTGTATAGGGGTTGTCGTGGCCGTGATCACATGGTTGTTGGATTTCTGTATAATGGTATCTATTAGTTATTCCTGTCTGCTAATGATTGTTTCTGAAAATTAAAACAACAAATAGTATAGATTATTATATGGCATTTTTCATATTACTTGCGTGACTCAATGAGATAGGTAGTTGGATTACCTAACAACTCATACAAGCCTATCACCAATACGGCGGAGTTCACGCCCGGATTTATAAATTACAAAAAGGGTGCACTCGACTCGCAGCCGCAAGTGATAAAGTTTATCAGTTACTTGCCCATGGTCGGTGGTTCTCTCCGGATACTCCGGCTTCTTCCACCACTAAAACTGGTCGCCATGAAATAGCTGAAATATTGCTGAAAGTGGCGTTAAATGCAAAAATATAAATACAATCATATTTGAAATTACATGGAGAAACAATGATCTACAAGGCACAACACAGAAAACGTCAGATTGAGCAACACGAAAAACCCCACTAAAACCGGAGATGAAATCAGGTGCTGCGGAAGGGTGAGCAATTCCTGCTCCACTATCAGTTTCAGTCGTGTTACTGTTACTCCTCCTTTGAAGGCTAATCATTATGTAATCTGTATTCGGGACAAGAATATGTTTACAAACAATAACCACTATCACCACTAATGTTGTGAGTTCGAATCCCTCATAGCGAGGTGTACTCGATACAATATTATGGGATAAATTTTGTCAGTGACTTGCGGCAGGTCGGTGGTTTTCTCCGGTTTCCTCCACCAATAAAACTGAACGTCACGATATAACTGATATATTGTTGAAAGTAGCGTTAAATGCAAAAATATAAATACAATCATATTTGAAATTACACGGAGAAACAATGATCTACAAGGCACAACACAGAAAACGTTTTGATTAATGTAATGCTTGCTAAACAATACATATGTCATTTCAATGCTTCAGTAACAAAATGATATCACATTCCCCCCCATGAACCTTCTTTATTATTAAAACCCTATAAACGAGATACTTGCTGCCTTACTAGAACTATCCACAATAGGCCTCGCATCCATTGCCATTTCCTACATCCTGACACGCAGTACACATCACAGTTTGCAACTCAGGCAGAACTTCAGCAAAAATATCACCACCTTAAACAAAACAAATATCAATAAATCACTAATAAAACAATTATATTGGATACCAATATTATACAATAAAAACGTTATACGTTATAAAATAAAAATTATACATGTATTAAACTTAGTGCTCAAGACACGCTTCTGAATCAACCTTCAGAAATGCTAAAAATCGAAATATTGGAGAGCCAAATAATTTAAAGTTTTGGGAGCGATAAAACCAAACATCTTAATCAGGAAAACCACAATAGGCCAAGGTCACCTATGTCTGAAGTAGAACCTTAGATAATAATTACATTATTTAGTAACTGTCAATTTCAGTAATAAATACGAATATCTAAGAAACCATGTCAGTGCCGCAAGCACTGACTACTGGGCCGCAGCACTGACTACTGGGCCGCAAGCACTGACTACTGGGCCGCAGCACTGACTACTGGGCCGCAGCACTGACTACTGGGCCGATGATACTATTGCTTCGATATGAGGTTTTTAACAGATCAGCAATAATGAATACAGGATGTGGATTCCACTGACTGGTTTAACCTCACCACATGTTTGTTGTGTCTGGGAGCTCGAACATGCATTTTCAACATCATATTTTGTGGGGTTTTTTCTACGTTCAGTCAGTTGAGGTAATAGGTGATATTGGTTGAACTGTTTACCATCAGTTGAAGTAATAGGTGATATTGGTTGAACTGTTTACCATCAGTTGAGGTAATAGGTGATATTGGTTGAACTGTTTACCATCAATGTTTATACTTTATTTTCATAATAAAAGTGAAATACAAAACAATCACGATGAACTATGAGCTGTGAGGAATCTGACGGGTCCAAAAACGCTTCCCACAAAATGGCATACCTATATGAAGCTTTTGACCAAATATCAGATTTCTGCCATCAATAGTTGCTGAGAAAAATACGACGAAAAATATCTTGGGACGGACGGACGGACAGACAGACGGAAGGACGGACAGAGGTAAAACAATATACCCCCCACAATGTCGAAACAGTTCCAAAATTCGTACAAAGAGGCAAAATCAATACCCCTAACACACAAATACATGACCTCTCATTTTCATGGCTTGGTACAGACACTTCAATAAAAAGTGGCGGTTTTAAAACTAGTTTTATGGGCCCAAACTCCCCTCTTGGTGAAATGATGCGGTCATGCATAAGTATTCCATACTGTACCGTGAATTCATCCCTGTTAAGGTATTTTCGAGACAATCTTGACTGTTGGCATATAACTGTATTCAAACAATTCATAATTCTAAGAAACTAATGTTGGTCCATTACGTTGTCTGACCCAATTTTTATCAGTAAAAAACGACTAATAATAATAAGAAGTAAAACGTTTCATTGGGTCCGTCGTGGTCGTGATCTTATGATAATTGGATTTATAACTACCTGTGCTATCAGTACATATCACCACTAAAGTTGTGAGTTTGAATCCAGCTGAGGTGATGTGTACACCGTTCGGTGGTTTTCTCCAGGTACTCCAGTTTCCTACTCCAATAAAACTGACCTCCATGATATAGCTGACATCTTGTTGAAAGTGGCGTTAAACACCATAAACCTACCTTAGCCTAAAACGTTTCCCCCTGATAAAGTTCGAGATCAGCACACTGGAAAAACTGATAGAAAAAAATACTTTATTCTTCATTTTGTTCGTTAATGAAGAGTTATAATGAAACCCGCTGTGTATATTCGCTGTGTGATGTATTACATTATATTATACTTTACGTTTTTATTTTCCCTATTTGTCTTTGTTAGCGCAGCCGGTCCATATAACGTTATATGGACCGGCAGTGAACTGCCTCGTTTTCGAGTCTTTATTTCGGGAGATAATTGGGTTTGTTTTTGGACGCGAAGTATAATATAACAAATAGTTCACGGCACTTCGGGCCATATGGCAGTTTATGGNCCAGTCTGTCGGAGCAGATTAAGGCAGAATAAAATCAACAACTGTCGGAGCAGATTAAGGCAGAATAAAATCAACTACTGTCGGAACAGGTTAAAGGAGAATAAAATCAACTGTCGGAGCAGATTAAGGCAGAATAAAATCAACTACTGTCGGAGCAGATTAAGGCAGAATAAAATCAACAACTGTCGGAGCAGATTAAGGCAGAATAAAATCAACTGTCGGAGCAGATTAAGGGAGAATAAAATCAACTGTCGGAGCAGATTAANGTTTTTGGACGCGAAGTATAATATAACAAATAGTTCACGGCACTTCGGGCCATATGGCAGTTTATGGACCGGTCTGTCACCCACAAAATACTATATGGACCTCAGCTTCGCTTCGATCCATATAATATTTTGTGGGTGACATCCCGGTCCATAAACTGCCATATGGCCCTCAGTGCCGTGAACTATTTGTTAAGTGTACCACTTACAGAATAGCTTCTGTAAATCTGTATCTCCTTCCTTCACAGCTAGTTGACAAAATATTGCAGGTGAAAATGTATAAACTCGATCTACAAACAGACAGGTAAACTAATTAATACATGACGTATACCTATAAGACATTGACAACAAAAAGAACTTTTACATAGGATTTTCTATATTACTATATTAGGTAAAAGTGCTGAACTGATGGTGATTCAACTATCAGGCAAGATTAATAAAATGATAAACAAACAAACAACTATACTGTCGGAGCAGATTAAGGGAGAATAAAATCAACAACTGTCGGAGCAGATTAAAGGAGAATAAAATCAACAACTGTCGGAGCAGATTAAGGGAGAATAAAATCAACAACTGTCGGAGCAGATTAAAGGAGAATAAAATCAACAACTGTCGGAGCAGATTAAGGGAGAATAAAATCAACAACTGTCGGAGCAGATTAATGGAGAATAAAATCAACAACTGTCGGAGCAGATTAAGGGAGAATAAAATCAACAACTGTCGGAGCAGTTTAAGGGAGAATAAAATCAAACAAAAGTATATACTTACTGAGAGAATCATTTGGTTCTTCAAGGTCTACAAAAATATAATAGTTAGATATAAAATCGAGACAACACTGATGCAATTAATTTAGTTTTCTGTGTAGTGTTTTATATATCGTTGTTTGTCCTTCTTTGATTTAGAGATTATGAGTACCCCTTGGTGTCTTCAAGTCTATCCTTCTTCGGTTTAGAGATTATGAGTACCCCTTGGTGTCTTCAAGTCTATCCTTCTTCGGTTTAGAGATTATGAGTACCCCTTGGTGTCTTCAAACTCTTCTTAATTATAAATGAAACATCATCAAAGCTTACAACACTTGATAATTGATCTGTTCTGTTGTGTTCAGAAATGAATAATTATTGGTAGGGGGGGAAAAAAAAGTAAACATTTTATTTAGTGCTCATGGCGAGTCTATTCCGAGTCTGTGGAACAATCATCACGTACGCTCAAAGTCAAAAGATAGGAAAGCCAATTATTTGTTTTTAATCTTTGGAAGCAAGAAACCCAACAGCTAGACTTGAAGATCGTTGTTTGTCCTTTTTCTTTTAGCCATTGTAGTGTCCGTCCTTCTTCGATTTACGGATTCTGATTCCCCCTTTGGTATCTTCAAACTGAATAAGGTTACCTATTGATATACATTAGGGAGGTGAATATTCTTACCCTTCCGGAGCACCTTAGTTTACCTCCGGTTTTAGTTGGGTTCCTGTTACTCGAACTTTCGTTTTATATGTATGTTTTGTAGATCATTGTTTGTACTTTTGTCATGTTTCTTTTGGCCATTGTGTTGCCTGTCCTTCGATGTACGGCTTTTGATTACCCCTTGGTGTCTTCACCTTTTCTTTAATATATGATATTAATAGCATATTTACTTATTCCACGGGGACATTTGATTATTTCACCGTCGCTAATATCAACGGCTAAAACATTATTAAATTAAAGTAAAAAAAAACCAAGACATCTGGTAATCAACAATTGAGATAATTATTGTTCACCTATACATAATCTCAAACATATATATATACGATATTTAAAACATATATAAAAAGTCATTCGGAAACATCTTACCCTTCCGAGTTCATCTCGATTTTTCGTGGAGCTCGTGTTACTCAATCTTTAGTTTAATGTGTATGTTTTGTAGATCGTTGTTTGTCCTTTTGTACTTTTTTCAGCCATTGTGTTGTCTGTTCGTCTTCGATATACGGATTCTGATTACCCCTTAGGTATCTTCAACACTCTTCTTATGTAATAATATTTAAAAGGGTCCTTGTCCAGAACAGGAGGCAACATTATTCTTAAACATGTCCAAGGACACCACCATGTTTTTTCTCTACCAGCCACACTTATTTGTGTGGCAAAACATTTAAGAAGAGGCTGAATTTGTAAAAAAAAATAATAATAATAATAATAATAATGTCCAGGTAACTAAGGGGTATACGGGTATCCTTTGAAACTAAACTGAGTTTTTTTTTTCTTGCCAGTTTTGAAATCTTTGTTACCCCTCCACACTGTAGCAACGTTAAATGTCGCACCGACGCTAAATGTCGCACCGGACGTTAAATGTCGCAAGGCTGACGCTAAATGTCGCAAAACCTCTTGACGCTAAATGTCACACCTTTAACGTTAAATGTCGCAATATTTTGAACTACCGCTATATGTCGCAACCTCAACGCTAAATGTCGCACTCTTTTATAAGCCCAAATGAATTATCAATTTGATATTTTAAGCTTCCACATCTAGTTAGAAACAAGATATAAGTGTTATACGTGGTCATAAATGAATGTTCATTCGTTCATATTGATATTTAGTCTTCATTTGATATATACCATATTTATAGCTGAAACAGTTTATACCTGAATTAATATAAATCATTGTTATATTCCAATTATTTTAGAATTTTACATATAAATTATGTTTGGAAATTTAAATGGACTCAACTCCAGATAAACATTCACAAATAATAAATAATGAGATTGACCTTTGAAGAGCACACGTTTGAGTAATAATAAATATGAGTTATGACAAAAGATAAATTGCACACTGTTGCCTCGCAACAAGAAAAAAATATCCAGATTTACTCTACTTAGTCCAGTAAAACTGTTACCAGGGTAACCATGCATGCAATGCTCATATTGTGTTGATGCCTTCCTGTTTCAGACATGTCTATATGCCTTTATAGAGTATTATTCTCGACTTATACTACGTTGCAGTTTATATGATAATGTTAACATTGCAATATCAAACAGGTGAATGAAATGCGGGAACATATTAGCGATTTACAGAAAGTCTGTATCCTTTGTGACCATGTCAACAACATATTGAGTCAAAATTATTACTGTCCAATATATATTGTTTTAGACTATCATATGTTTCTCATTTTGTCTATGTTATGATGATAGCACTTTGCTGCAGTTTCATATCAAAGATTGTTTCCCATACCCGCTTTTTGTGCACTTCAGAATTTTTGTTAAATTTTCATTTTTGCCAGTTTCCCCTTATACCAGATAGCATAATAAAGTTCTTAATAATTAAAGAAAAATTATGAAAATAATTTTGGTACGGTATGGGCATTTTATGAACCTGTGCAAAATTTCGCATAGATTCATGAACAACTGTGCAAGCTACTCTAAATAAATCGTTCAGTTTTGAACCTCCAAAGGCCTATTCCTATATTGATGCTAATTAGATAAATAATCTATAACCAGCAATAAAAGTAACATACGAATTGTATTCACTGTTATCATGGCAACCTTCCAAAATGAAATGGTAGTGACTTTTTACTGATATACTCGTGTTGCTAGGCAACAGTTGGCAATTTATAATGAGAACATTCTGACAATTTGGTATAATGGAGATTATAATAGTGTAACAGGAATCTGAAACTTGGGGTCAATTACTTTCAAATGTAATCGATTAAATTACAATCACTTTGTAAATGTAATCGATTACATTACTGATTACATTTAATGCCATGACAACCAATATGTTATTTTGTCTCATGTGCATCTGTCCAATATCTCTTTTTTTTTATAAATGTATTTCTTAATCAGAACTATGAATTACAATTCAATTGTAATGTGATCATCACATGCAATAACAAACAGTACATTGTAAATTATAAACACCAATTATCATTTTCCTATTTTTCATAAAATATGTCTTCTCTTATTACTATATATGACCAATATTGATTCCATCTTATACTATTAGTAAAACATACATTTGCACATTTTACTAATGTATATGAAATAATTGCAAACATCCTGTGAAAGTCAATTGGGGATAATAAACTAACAGTTAATTACCTGATAAAATTTCTAATTAAGGTATCATTTAAATTATGTATGACACAAAATTATGTAACAATCACCATTACTAAATTTAACACCATTTGAATGTTTGTCCTTGATATATAATTCAGAAGAAAAAAAAACAAAAATCATTCGGATTCTAAAAACTTGCTTAAAAATGTACATAATGTCATAATCTAAATATGAAAACTAAATCCTTAATTTATGTAAATAGGTTTAATAAAATATCCATTACAAGTTGCATAGTAACCCACAAGTAATGAAAATATTATCATATAATCCAATATTATAAGGAAAATCAGCACCAAAATAAAAAGTAGAAATATCACATATATCTGAATATCAGATACAAGCCCCATTAGAATGTTCTTTAAAAAAAATCCAAAATTACAACTTGCTTTTTATCAGTTAATTTGTAATTTACATTGTACGAGCATCATAAATAAACGTTTCTGAAAATTATAATTTACATTTTGCTTTTTATATAATATCTTTATTGAAATTTAAATCTCTTTTTAAACTTGTACAAGAAATCTTCATGAGATACCTATGTTTTGGTTTATATAAAATATTTCTTTATCTTATGGGAATCATGAGGACATGGTGATATTCTTTCATAGAAGCAATTTCATATATGAAATCTTGAATGTTGTGTCAGATAATTAAAAATTTTAGAGCTTGTTGTGTTTTACACAAGCCCACAAACTGTTTTTACTGAATTTTTGAAACCCTAAAGAAATTGAAATTGAGATATTATTTGTTCGGATATCAAGTCTTTGAAGTCATAATTTATACTTAAAATTTATTGTAGCTGTGATAGTTTGTCGGATTAAACAGCAATGCTTTTCAGTATTTCCCATCTAAAATAGTACTGGTAACAATCTAGGAAGGATTGGCAATGTAAAGTGCTTTAGGTAAACTATCCCTTCGGCTTCCAATAGTTATCTTTAAAGTATGCTGGGGATATATTGACCGATTTTATTAACCTAAGTGTGTGGAGTTTCAACTGCAACTTCAATCAGGTTACTTAGTAACATCCGCCAGCAGACATCTCACTAAGGACTATATTTACACGCGCGCACAGCAGAGCCTCAAAGTTTAAAAGAAACAACATATTTACAAATGGAAGTTTAGAATACTCCCTTGACTGCCACTTTGAATGCGTCCAAGTCCGGGACGGTTATCACAGGCAGTTTAGAGCCGGTCTTGCACATAATTTTCTTGGGTTCACTTTTGAAGAATTTCTTTACAAAATGTATTGTTATAAGGATAATAATACATAATTGCACATCTATTGAATAGTATGAACTGATTCACACTCACATCAAGGGTAAACTCCGCCCACTCAGGTTACTGAGATCGGTTAATACCTGGTCGACCAAAATATCACATATCATTATGTGACTACGACTGACTTCATAAACACAGTAATTTGCAGTTTTAACCACTTTCTGAGACTAAGTACGAAAGATCAGTGGAATCTGCATAGTTCTTATGAGATAAAAGAATGAAATCATGAAGTTTACAATTTCACGCTTCACATTTTCATTCGAAAAACGTAGCCTATATGGACGACCCCTCCAGAAGGTTATTCAAGCAATTTGAAGGACACTGCAATATACAGAGAGTACTTAATTTCAAAAGCATCTCCGGTTCCTCTTCAGTCTGATGAACAGAACCGATGCATCTGACATCGTTTCACATTTATTTGGACATATTTCAAAATCATTTCAGATACAGTGCTGTGAATAATGATGAGACCCGGTTGCCCAAGAATGATAATCAAATTCCATATTTCTACTGTACTAGGGCGATCACAATGTAATAATCGTGTCATACACGCACACCGACTTCATTACATACGTGATGGCACAAATTTTGGCTGACAAAAAAGTGCGACATTTAGCGTTGAGGTTGTGACATATAGCGGTAGTACAAAATTGTGCAACATGTAGCGTTAAATGTACGACATTTAGCGTCATGTGATTTTGCGACATTTAGCGTTGGTTGTGACAATTAGCGTCAGTCTTGTGACATTTAACGTCAGGTGCGACATTTAACGTTGCTACACACACTACTCCCTCCTCTGTCCGGTGCAATGTTAAAATGTCCCCTTTTCCGTTCCACTCCTACGCTGCTGTTACCGAAAAGATAAAACAATTGCTTAATTGTTACTTACTAGGATTATACAGTTCGCAGTATTTACTGGAACATCCCGAATATGAGCCATCTTTCTTACAAATAGAACACATGATACCATTCATCGCGTTAGCAGAATAAAGATCTGTATCTGAAGATATGAATCATAAAAGTTTACATACATTATTGTCAAGCAAGACGCCCATTAAGAGTTGTACAGTTAAAGTGCAATTTTGAATATACAAATGAATAATGTTCATAGGGGTTAGGGTTATGGTGTTTAATGTCACTTTTAACAATTCTTCAGCTATGTCGAGACGGTCGAGACGGTTATGTTCATTATTGATTAAATAATGAAACGAAACTACAATACATAGAAATTAAACATAAAACACATAAATATAGG
Source organism: Gigantidas platifrons (assembly GCA_002080005.1). Lineage (NCBI taxonomy): Eukaryota > Metazoa > Mollusca > Bivalvia > Mytilida > Modiolidae > Gigantidas > Gigantidas platifrons. The sequence continues at coordinate 513,279 of MJUT01046268.1, read as the reverse complement.
TTGGTTTATGTTGTTTAACGCCACTTTCAACAATATTCCAGATATATCGTGTATATATGATAGATGTAAGGACAGAAACAAATACATAGAACTATGTGGTTGTTTTACAGTAAAGGTAGAGGTTGTTTTTACATACTAAAAGTGTGACAGTACAAAGAATGAATAGTAATAATAATTGCTGTGGTCGTCTCATTTGTAAATATTTATTTTACTAAGCTGTATTTTTATGGTAGTTTCATTTGTAAATGTTTTTCTTGCCAAGCAGTATTTTTATGGTAGTTTCATATATAAATGTTTTTCTTGCCAAGCAGTATTTTTATGGTAGTTTCATATATAAATGTTTTTCTTACCCAGTGGTATTGTTGTGGTAGTTTCATTTGTAAATATTTTTCTTACCAAGTGGTATCTTTGTGGTAGTTTCATTTGTATATGTTTTTCTTACCCAGAGGTATTGTTGTGGTAGTTTCATTTGTATATGTTTTTCTTACCTAGCTATATATATGTGTATATATATAGTGGTATTGTTGTGGTAGTTTCACTTGTGAATGTTTGTCTTATCAAGTGGTATTGTTGTGGTAGTTTCACTTGTGAATGTTTGTTTTACCTAGTGGTATTGTTGTGGTAGTTTCACTTGTGAATGTTTTTCTTACCTAGTGGTATT
>MJUT01046268.1:494861-511363 GCA_002080005.1 Gigantidas platifrons | reverse complement strand
TTGTTGTGGTAGTTTCACTTGTGAATGTTTGTCTTACCTAGTGGTATTGTTGTGGTAGTTTCACTTGTGAATGTTTTTCTTACCAAGTGGAATTGTTGTGGTAGTTTCACTTGTGAATGTTTGTCTTACCAAGCAGTATTGTTGTGGTAGTTTCACTTGTGAATGTTTGTCTTACCAAGCAGTATTGTTGTGGTAGTTTCATTTGTGAATGTTTGTCTTACCTAGTGGTATTGTTGTGGTAGTTTCACTTGTGCATGTTTGTCTTACCTAGTGGTATTATTGTGGTAGTTTCACTTGTGAATGTTTGTCTTACCTAGTTGTATTGTTGTGGTAGTTTCACTTGTGAATGTTTGTCTTACCTAGTGGCACTTGTGAATGTTTGTCTTACCTAGTGGTATTCTTGTGGTAGTTTCACTTGTGAATGTTTGTCTTACCAAGCAGTATTGTTGTGGTAGTTTCACTTGTGAATGTTTGTCTTACCTAGTGGTATTGTTATGGTAGTTTCTATCGTTCTTGTCGTTGTTCTCTGTGTCGTGGTCGTCATTGTTGTCATTGGTGTTGTCTGTGGAGAGACACCTGTAACAACGATACAGCAATAGTTAGGTCAGAGACTAAGCTACAATCTAAAACCAACTCCTTTATGCACTTTACGTTAAACCTGCAGATTATGGCGTGAAATAAAGCGAGTTGGTCAGTTCAATAATTTTCTCTTTCTAGCAACGGTGGCCATCTTGGGTGGAATTTAGATTAATCTGATACATCTTAGTAGATTCAGATTTCATATTTTGAAGAAAAATGTTTTAATTCACTGTCTGGGCAATATCCTCTTGTTTGATTGTATGTAGGTGTATAAACTAATTTAGTATGTACATGCATTGAAATAAAAGTCTGCTGTGGGTGTGACAGTTCTAATTGATCATGTTCACTTTTAACAGTTGATTGCCCTTCATTGTTGTTTATATAGAACTATTAACTAATTAACATTTGGTGTCTCCATAGATTACGTGATGATATATTTATAACTGTTATTGTAAAATGATAATGACCTCATTGTACGGTTAATCAACCTACCGGTAATAGCTAAATAAGGATGGGATATAATAAGCAGCATGATATAATTCCTTGCCATACATCTAGATCTATGCCACTTCCGGTTTTTTCACAAGAATTACACGACGGGTGCGAAATATGGAAGAGGAACTGCATACCAGTCCGGAGAACCTGCGTTTACTCCGGTGTTTTAGAGGAAATAATGTTGCTCCGTCTTTAGTTATATGTAGATCATATGTAGTTCTTTTGTCCTTTCTTTTTGGCCCTTGTGTTGCCTGTCCTTCTATTTACATCCTCTTTGGTATCTTAACACCTTTCTTAATATCATTTGTTTCAAGGCGATGAAATACCAAATAAACTTAAATCGTGTTGGGTATTATTTTATTGTAAATTAACCGCCTCGCCTTTATGCAAATTACATTACATAAATTAATACTTACAACTACAGTGAGAGGCTGGACAATTACCAGGGCAGTTACGATTACACCATGCCGCCATAGCTTGACTGTAAACCCAAGCACCAGCTCCAGTACAGGTTAGACTATTTAATCGCCCTGTGTTTAGAAAATCTGAAACAAAATATGTATAGCATAAACAATGTATTACCTTTCAACTGTTTTAAAAATAATTTTCCTATGTATTTCATTGGCTGTTTGCTCGGTGATATGTGAGGGTTGACATTTTACTCAATGTGGAAAAGGGGCCCGGGTGGCTCAATGAGTTAGGTAGCTGGATTACCTAACAACTCATACAAGCCTATCACAAATACGACGTGGATTCGCGTCCGGCTTTGTAAATAACAAAAAAGGGTGCACTCGACTCGCAGCTGCAAGTGATAAAGTTCATCAGTTGCTTGCTCATTGTCGGTGGTTCTCTCCGGGTACTCCGGCTTCTTCCACCACTATAACTGGTCGCCATGAAATAGCTGAAATATTGCTGAAAGTGGCATTAAGCACCAATAATTTAAATAAATCAAATCAATGTGGAAAGCACTTGCATGACCGCATCATTTCACTAAAAAGGAAAGTTTGTCCCATAAAACTAGTTTTACAACAACACTTATTTTTTCATTTAAGTGCTTGATCTAAGCCAGGAAAGTGTGCGTTTATGTATTTATGTACTAGGGGTATCGATTTTGCCATTTCTGCCATTTTTTTTAAAAACCCTGAAAATAAAAAAAAAGAGAAGAAAACCTTAGTGAGAAAGTACTTGGAATATCCGATAGGAACATTGATAATTTCGAGTGACTCAATTCCCACAGAAACACAATCTCCACAAGTATTAAATGAACCAGATCTTACCATTAGTTTGGAACACATTATGTGTTCGTACAAAAAGATATAAATGTCGAAATGAAGGTCACCATGGTCACGTCTTAGCTAATAATTTTGAATGTTTTATCTTAATATCTTAATTAACGAGGAGACGGTCGAGAATGCAGTGTGAACTGTTTGGATCACGATACCACAACTCTGCTATCGATGATATTAGCCATTGGTCTTCTAAACAACAACCTTGACAAACAACGATCTACAAACGTTACATAGCAAACTAAAGATCGAACAACACGAACTTCACTAAAAACTGATTGATCCGGAAGGGTAAGCAGTTCCTGCTTTAAAACTGATTGCTCCGGAAGGGTAAGCAGTTCCGGCTTCACATGTGGCACCAGTCGTGTTATTGTTTTGTTACAAACCCGCCATAAGTCATGTGTGATGAAAGGATCCGATTCTGATTACTACAAATGGACAATATCCATGATCATTTGTGACACAGATACTCCGTAAAGGTTAACCAGGTCATGGTGGCGACAGAAAAAAGTGATGATTTCAACTTAACACTAGAAGAACCCTTGGTTCAGTAGCTCCCTTGTTAACAGCAAATCTCTATCAGGGAAATCATAATAGGAACCACAAGCTCTAGAATATCGGAAAAACTAAGATATACGTTCTCCATATGCAGGTACTGATGAATTTGTTCACAATGGGTAAAATGAAATCATCTCATTTGTCGTAAATCTTCGTTTTTTTAATAGGCTCTTACTGTCAATTTCGAGGTGTATGTCAAGATATAATACACACCTAGCTGTATCTATGGTATCATTTATTTCAAACTCAACAGGAAGGACTGTTCCTTATAAAAACGTTAGTGAAAACCGAAGTGGTAATCAAACATGTACAATAAGATAAAAACGCCAGAGAAAGCCGAATGGGTAATCAAAAATGTACAATAAGATATAATTTGTTCTCATGGTCATCAACATAACTGAAATACTGAACAACAAATATCAATCAATCGATAAATCAAGTAGAGAAACTGCTGCAATCTAGAAACAAAACAACACATGTAAATTGCATAATATGTGGTTCTACTGTATTTTAATGTTTTCCTCACAAGAAGTTTGATATCTTAAGGAATATATCTGTCACAAATGAGCACTAATATGTTCCTGTTCGTCGTCTTCACAATCCAGTCTGTTCTTCATTCATCACTTATCCCCGGATGTTTAATAAAAGTAACACAGGGGTACTACTAGTGGAGCAGGAACCCTTCCGGAGCACCTGAAGTCATCCCCGTTTTAGTCAGGTTCGTGTTGCTCAATCTAGTTTTCCGTGTAATGTTTTGTAGATGCTTTTTTTCTTTTGGCCATTGTAATGTTATTCCTCTTCGATTTACGACTTTTGATAACCTCTTTGGTATCTTAGATTTACGACTTTTGATAACCTCTTTGGTATCTTAGATTTACGACTTTTGATAACCTCTTTGGTATCTTCAAACATTTTACCAGATATATAAGTAATACCTGAACACAGACAGTGACTTGACGGACAGCTTCCAGGATTTGGACAGTTATTCTGGCACCACATGTCCATCCCTGCTTGACCTTCCCAGTCGCCAATAGCTTTACAGCCAGTTGTAGATAACTCTCCTGGAAATATTAAAATAAAAATAGCATTTGTTACTTAGTATATCAATTAAGTAACACAAGTATATAAGTTAAAGCGTGACGTCATAAAAAGTGTCATTGAAGTAAATAATTAACCATGAGAAAAATATATTAGTTGAGCAGGAACGGCTACCCTTTTGGAGTACCAGAGTTTACCCTTATTTTTTCTGTGGGATTCGTGTTGCTCAATCTTTCGTTTTCTTTGTTATGTTTTGTGGAACATTGTTTGTATTTTTTGTCCTTTTTCTTTTGGCCACTGTATATTCTGTCTTTCTATTTACGGCTTATTATTACCTCTTTGGTAATTTCAAACTTTTCTCAGAAATATATTTAAATAAAAGAACTTTTATTTTTATTGTTATCTTTCATTTCACAGATCCCCCGAAAGTGGGATCCGTTGGCTAAAATACCACCTACGCAACTCGACATTAAGACGAGATTTAAGACAATGTCTTCTCGTGTACGGACAATGTCACACTCCTTACACGCTAAATACAACCTACTGTCGCATCTTATTAGCAACATTTTATGAGAAGTGGCCGATGGAGACCTATTAGAGGGCAAACATTGCCAACCATTCATTTATATTCTCATTTCGGCCAACCTTAGAGCAGCCTTTTTACCTGCATGTTTGATAAGTTGAATTCAGAAGCCGTAAATAAAAGGACAGAAACTACCATGGCCAAAATGTGACAGGAAGAAGCCTGCGTCATTTTAATTATTCTGCGGCTAAGAATTTAGCAAACTGACAAGATGTGAAAACACATATTTACCACATTTCCATTTAGAAAAAGTATATGCAGAGAAAGATATCTAAACCAACTACGTGATTACTGTAAGCCAATTGTTTGCTAATTCGCTGCTGTTTATTGTCGCGAATTTGCATGTCACAAAGAATGGAAACAAACATGCAGGAAGTAAAATGAAAAGCGACAAAGAAATCACACGGTCGAAACAGTTCCACATAGAAAATCATAGAAACAGAGATAAAAATAGATTCCCCTTTACACATATGTACATGACCGCTCACCTTTTACAGGTACTACAATCAAAGGTGGCGGAGTTCAACAAGTTTTCTGGACACAATAACAATCATACACGATGAGGTTTTCTTTATGACAAGGGAATACATCTGTCAAATCTATTCAATATATTCTTGAGCAATGAATTTAATGCTAGTATTTTATTTCCCTTCATTTTCATTTGAAATCATTTTTAAATAACAAATAAACATCAATTTTCTGTCTTTTGTTTCTATACATAATAGGATTTATAAATTATAAATTGTAAATACCAATATAGCTAAAAAAATAATAATGTAGGTGAAAGTATTCTTTGTCAAAATTTTGTACCCAAATACTAAATGATGAAGTCTAATATTGTCTTAAAATTTGATTTTCTTTATAATTTCATTAATTTTATTCCAAAACATGTCTAAATATTTACATGAAATAAAAAAAAAGTAATCATAATCTTCTTCTACTTTACAAACGTTACATAAACTGTCAGTAGATATTTTCCATTTGAACAGATGGTCTTCATTGACAAGTTATGGTCAATTTTCTTCATATGTTGAGCTAAAGTGTACGAAAACAGGTTCAGGTCAACATTCAACAGAGATATTGGTCTATTGTTATCTAATTTCAATGGGTCATCTTTCTTAAATAAAAGAGTTTGTACACTTGTTCTGCGAAAAAACAGTTGTTTATCTTCGTAACACTTATTAATGATAAAGAATATCAAATATTTTATACTTTCTCAAATTGTCCTATAAAATTATACTTAAGCCGGGAGATTGATTTAACTTCATTTTGAAATAAGACCTCTGTACATTTTTCCACTGATAACCACCCATCACATACCATAATATCTTTTTTGTTCCATAAATTGTTATATTATAATAGAAGAATTATCTATTATACAGTTGGACCACATTATATCGAACGAGGTCTATATATTTGTTCCATAAATTGTTATATTATAATAGAAGAATTATTTATTATACGGTTGGACCACACTGTATTGAACGAGGTAGATAACTTACAATTAAAAAAAACAGTTCGTCGTAGCTTTGTTTTACATTAATTTATTACGACTAGATCGAATATATATATACATGGTACTATATAGATGAAGACATGAAACAGGAAAATTTGTGAATAAAGTGAAACTGAAGAAAAGCTTATTAAGAGAGGATACAAAAGAAGTAATCATAAGTCGTTTATCTGATAATGACAATGTTCGATCATGTGCACCAATTACTAGACTAGTTTTCCATTTATATAAGTTCCATTCAACAAGTCATGTTTATCTCATTTACACAAACACCCGAACAATCAAATTCACAGCTTAATACAACAAACTGTTAACAAAAACAGGTGCAACCGACCTCAAGGTGAAACAAATATACATGTTATCATAAATTGACATAAACAGCTGCTAGGGACTGTTATCTAAAGAAAGACTGGAATGTTGCTTCACATAAATGGAGAGTTCACAATGGGAAAATTGAAATCCTGTCTTGTACAGTTTTATTCTTTACCGCCCCTCCCTGTCAATTTCGATGTGTAGGTCAAGGTATTAAGCAGACCTATATATCTGTGTCTATGGTATCCTTAATTTTGGCATTTGAAATTCGTCATTAATTATCTGTACATCAGATAATTTGATGAAAACTGTCTATTTCATGTAAATGTACAAAAACACTACTTCACCAATCCACCAAATATTGGACAGTCACATATCTTATGAATTTGTTGTTGGATAGTGCCAGAGGAACAAAATAAAGTAGACCAACAAAGGGTTACATTTCATTAAGCATATAAATACTAATTCACAAATGAGGCATTAGAACATTTACCAAATTTTCCATTCGCTTTGTTGCTTTTTGAAGTGTTAAATGTAATGGCATTAATAAGATTGATAATTTAAGCGCAAAATAAAAGAATTAAAGTTTGATAATAATTCATTGGCTGTAAAATCAAAGAAAAAAATACCACACTGTCCGAACAACTCCAATTAGGACATGATTCCAGTAAACTGAAGTCATTTTTATATAATGATTTTATACTTTTTGCCTAAACTGTAGCTCTTTTTAATGTTTTTTTTTATTTATATATTTTTTTTTGTCCTTTAGAAGATAATGACATTTGGGGGGGGGGAGCTTTATTTTCCCAAAATAAAATAAAATACGATTGGTTATCGATGATTTGTACATTTTCCCTTTGATATTTAAACCCAACAATGTATATTTTCAAGCGACAATTGTCATGTTAAAAATTACCCCTGATTTCTAAATGTGACGTCACATCACTATTACTGGTATTAAAACCTCTATGATGATCTGAATTTGAGAGAGACTTCCGACTTCAATTTTGACATTATAAATTTTACATAACGTACCAATGGCTTCCGCCCATGCAATTTACATTGCATATCTCATACGATATGCTCGACTTTGCAGTTTGTATCTAAAGTTTTCATAACGTCACCGTCTTCTGAATACTAAACTATTACGTCTAGAAATGTTTGAAGATAAGGGGTAAGCAGATGTCGTTAATCAAAGGACATACAACACAACGCAATGACTAAACTATTACGTCTAGAGATGTTTGAAGATAAGGGGCAACCAGATGTCGTTAATCAAAGGACATACAACGCAATGACTAAACTATTACGCCTAGAGATGTTTGAAGATAAGGGGAAACCAGATGTCGTTAATCAAAGGACATACAACGCAATGACTAAACTATTACGTCTAGAGATGCTTGAAGATAAGGGGCAACCAGATGTCGTTAATCAAAAGACATACAACGCAATGACTAAACTATTACGTCTAGAGATGTTTGAAGATAAGGGGAAACCAGATGTCTTTAATCAAAGGACATGCAACGCAATGACTAAACTATTACGTCTCGAGATGCTTGAAGATAAGGGGTAACCAGATGTCGTTAATCAAAGGACATACAACGCAATGACTAAACTATTACGTCTAAAGATGTTTGAAGATAAGGGGCAACCAGATGTCTTTAATCAAAGGACATACAACGCAATGACTAAACTATTACGTCTAGAGATGTTTGAAGATAAGGGGCAACCAGATGTCGTTAATCAAAAGACATACAACCCAATGACTAAACTATTACGTCTAGAAATGTTTGAAGATAAGGGGTAACCAGATGTCGTTAATCAAAGGACATACAAAGCAATGACTAAATTAAAAAAGGATTAAATGACAAACACTACACAGAAAATTAAAGGTTGAACCCGAGAATTCGGATGGGTAAGCGGCTACTGTTCCATAAGTGACACCCTTTGTGTTCTTAAATATTATCTCATCTGTTCTGTTGTCACACAATTCTTTTTCCGAAGATATTAACAAGGTGCTGAAAACCGAAGATATTAACAAGGTGCTGAAAACCGACGATATTAACAAGGTGCTGAAAACCAAAGATATTAACAAGGTGTTGAAAACCGAAGATATTAACAAGGTGCTGAAAACCGAAGATATTAACAAGGTGCTGAAAACCGAAGATATTAACAAGGTGCTGAAAACCGAAGATATTAACAAGGTGCTGAAAAGCTACTTCTGTACTGAGGATAAGTGATGGTATAATGTGCAAGATTAGAGCATTTATTTACGTTCATCTGTGACAGCGTTGATACCTACTTTCCTGTGTCAATATTATACAAAGATATAAGCTTTTAAAAATATCCAAAGTACCGAACGTATGATTCTTTCATATATTCAAGGGCAAAGGAAACACAATGGTCGACAAAGCACTACTTAATAAATATAAGATTGAGCAACACGAACCCATTCTAAACCGGGTATTATTCCTCATTTTACTGGAATCTTTTTATAACAAACTATATTAATATTATAATAAAAGTCACTTTTTCCCGATTTTAAGGAAATCTTAAGGTGAAATATTGTAAAAGAATATATGTAAACATTATCGAACTGTTTCCGGATATGCGCGTAGGCTTTTGTGTTATTATGTTCAAATGTATTGAGCTAGAATGAGGAGATTTCAGCTGCAAGACTTCAGAATACATCAACAACTATTTACATACAAATATGATGCTAGTCATTATCAAGTAGATTACGTCATAAAAATGCACACTATAAAGTGTACTTTAATGTTCCAACCCACAACTTTTAATTCCGGAAGTGGCTAAAATTATACTGGTCGCCATAGCAGTGTGCGTATTTCCGAATAAAGCTTGGAGATGCCAAAATGGTTCCAAAGAAAAGTTTGAAGATACCAGACGGGTTGTTTTTCAGAAGCTGTAATTAGATGGAAAGACAATACAGTGGCTTGTAGAGAGGATTCAAAAAGACGCATAATGGCAGATCGACCGACAAATGTGTCTTGTTTCCCGATCCTTCCCTCGGGTCTGTATCTAGATTAACACGACTGCTTACCCTTCCGGAGCACCTGAGTTCACCCCCGGATTTTTGTGGGTTCGTGTTACTCGATCTTTAGTTTTATGTGTATGGTTTGTAGATCATTGTTTGTCTTTTTTCTTTTTGGCCATTCTGCTGTCTGCCCTTTTCTGATGAATAAAGCCACCAATTATGCCATTCATGGACCTGATACACTGGACAACCGTACGATAATCAATATTTGTCCCCATTTTTGGTTATATATGTTTGGTATCACGGCGTGTTTCATTATCAAATACAATAGTTCGTCCATCTTATTTTTCATTTAATCAGTGGTTTAGTGACAATAAATCTTTTAACATTAAATGTATGCCTAGAAAAGTTTGAAGATACCAAACGAGTAATCAGATACAGTAAATAAGATTCCAAACGAGTAATCAGATACCGTAAATAAGATACCAAACGAGTTATCAGATACCGTAAATCGGAGGACAGACAATACGATGACGAACAGTAAAAGGACAAACAATGATCTTGATTGATTGATTGATTGATTGATTGATTGATTGATGTTTAACGTCAATGATCTTGGAAACATTACACAGAAAACTACAGATTGCACAAGACGAACCCAACAAAAGACCAAATCATTTATCCCTCGTCATAAAAGTATTTATTAATGAACATTGATAATGGGCTAGTGATAATTTGTATGATTTATTGTGTTGACATTTATTAACCTTTAACACATAATTTCACCTGCAACTAATCAATTAAGTTCATGTAAGGTGTGTTTTCTTCTTAACGAATTTATTATCGTTCTAATAATATGGTCCAGAAATAATAGGCCTATATTTTGTGACATTTGTGGCATCTGATAATTAGTTTTGTACCGTAATCTCAATTGTTCTTTAATCAATTTATTTCCATATTTATGTAAAAAAAATACAGTTTTCAAATGATTGACCACTCCTTGCGTTAAATTCAAAGCAAACTAAATGAAATAAAACCAAGACTTGTATTATTATTGTATGTAATATAACTGAATATCCAAAACAAAATCCGGCTTTTGAAAATATTTATCTTCCGATACTTTTAGACCAGATACAGATTTCATTCATGCAGTATTTAAAATCTTCGTCTGACGAACAACCTTCACCATGAACTACAAATCTCAAGATATACCAATTTTATTTTTTAGAAAACATTGGCTTACGCCATTATAGCTAGTTGAACTCCGTCACTTCTTATTGAAGTGCCTGTATAAAGCCAGGACAGTAGACGATCATGTATTTGTGTGTTAGTGGTATCGATGTTGCCTGTTTATACTGGCATGTAAATTTAAAAGCCTTGAACGAAGTACATTTTTTATGAATAGCGATAGTGCTTCATATAAAACATGAACTTCTATCAACGCTTTTATAACCTTATAAAATTACACAAAATAATTGCATTTGATTCTTATAATTACTTGTTTACATCATTTATTATTATTTCTTTAGATATTCTATATTTTAATTGTTGTTATTGAGCGAAGTTATTAGTTTCAATGACTTCGAAAATAGTGTCCGAAATGGGCGTTGTTGAATGGTTGTTCGTTTCATTGACAGATTAACTTTTTTAATTTCGATGTCACGTGTCAAACTTTTGACCATTCACATGAGGCTTTCGTAATGAAATGAACAAGTAATGTAATCATTGGATGATGAATGTCCACCCAGTTGTCGGTGTTTCCGCGCCCACGTGATTTATAATAAATATTTATTACTGAACAGTTTCTATATAATATAATTATCATTAAAACTATGGTTCCTCACCATCAGCCATAAGTAACACGTGGTTAATATCTGTCATATTCAGTCCGTATCCTTCCTTGCTCCTTGTAGACTTTAATAAAATTATTATGCTGCTTAATCTTTTTTCCTTAAGCGCACTTTTATAGCTGCTTTTTTAATAAGGAAATGTAAAACTATATCTTTAACAGTGTTTCATATTATTTGCATAGCCATATATGATAACTATATGTAATCTTTAAAGAAAACATTGACTGTTACAGTTAAAATAAATCTAGTCCCTCCCTTATAACTTGCCATTCATATTGAAGTTCATGGTCAGGGGCGACAAGCTATTTGTCACGTACATGTTCTGACGCAAATCACACCTTTAAACAGCAAACTGTTAAACCTTACAGATGTTTGCCATCCAGAAAAGAATCCGGGAACCCAAGAAGAACAGACAATACAATGGTATTAAAGAGGTATTGTTGGACTTCCCAACACTTTTTATGAAACATATATTTTTTTTAAACTGCCGGCTCCTCCGTAAGATCAGACAGAATTATAATAGTAGAAAACATCGTACAAGGATGTTCATCATTTCTAAAATAAAATTCAACAATTCTAAAAATCCACAATTTTTCTTGAAAAAAACGAAGATTTTACACGAAAAAAGTATATTGAATGTTCAATCATAACTGAGATATTGTCAAACTTTTCAAAATAATGCGCACTGAAATAGTTCCTCCATTATTGATTTACAATTTAGAACAAGATCAAAAATCTTTCAAGTATTTATAAGCGTTTGAAGATACCAAAGCGGTAATCAGAATCCGTAAATCGAAGAACAGACAACCAAATGGCCAAATAAAAAGGACAAAAGGACAACAACGATTTACAAACCATACACATAACTAAAGATCGAGTAACACGTTCCTGCTCCACTAGTGACACCCGTCGTGTTAATATAGTTACATACGCGGTGATAAGTCATGAACGATGAAAGGACAGGGAAGTGTTTACGACAAGTGGAACATATCCGTGGTCACAGATATTCCATAAAGGTCAACCAAGCCATGGTGGTGACCGTAAAACTTTCGATGACTGCAATGTACCCAAGAGGAACCTTTGGTAAAGTAGCTTTCTAGTTAGCAGGACCCCTCTATCAAGAAAATCCTGATAGTAACCACAAGCTCTGGAATATCGTATCAACTTAGAGATATATACTCCATATGCAGGTGCTGCTGGAATGTTGCTACATATAAATGGAAAGTTCACAATGGGAAAATTGAAATCTTCTCTTTTGTCGTAAAGTTTCGTTCTTAACCGCCGCTCACTGTCAATTTCGAGATGTATGTCAAGGTATGAAGCAGACCTATATGTATCATCTATACAGCGATATGTGACATTAAAGGATCGGGCTAGCTTCTTTTCGTTTTTCCTGAGAAGCCCCTCTATGAAGTCTGTCTCATATATACGAATAAAGGAACAAGTCGGGGAAAAGAGGAACATAGTTTGTACTCATAGGTATGCCGACTGTGTGTTGAAAAACAGGTCCACCAAACACAGTTGGCCCAACTCCCTTAATCTGTCCTTCAGCGTAGAGTGAGTAATAGTTGTGGAGAGGGTAGAGAAGTCAAATGTTTTAATGCTATTGCAAGAAGAGATGTACCTAGATTACATATGCTCTAACAGATTTTTAAAGATATTCAATTTAGGTACATCTGAAAGGTATATTGTCTATGAACATTGTATTTTTTCAAACCCAAAATTATTGTCGTTTTCCGTACTGACCTTCATAAAATGGATATTAAACACCGAATTATTGGCGAATACGCAACGAAACGTTAAGATTCAAACAACATTAAACGAGCGTGACAATCATGAGGTGTTTGAATCTTAACAGTATTTTCCTTACATCAAAGCTAAAACCCCGAGAGTTCTCAACTTCCGTTTTTTATAGGTGACGCTGTTACTTTCACTTTGAATTTTTCTCATCCTGGACAATAATCCCGATAACGATAGTTTTATCAAAAAAAGAACACCAATCGTATCTTTTGCAGCATAACTGTTTAATAATAGCTTAAACAAATCATTTATGGACAGTTAAAAATTTTCAACAACATCGTAGACAATATGCCTTTAATAAACAAAATGTTTTCATAAAAAGATAGGAGAGTGGGTTATCGCTGTTTATCGTCAATTAATAAAATCATCACCTAATTTTCTATCTTTCTATGAAAACATTATAATGTGTTTATTAATATGTACATAAGCTGAATATCATGACGATTTTAAAGTATTTTAACACTCTGCTGTTCAAAGGTGTGATTTGCGTCAGAACGTGTACGTGACAAATAGCTTGTCGCCCCTGACCATGAACTTCAATTTGAATGGCAGGTTATGAGGGAGGGGCTAGATTTATTTTAACTGTAACAGTCAATGTTTTCTTTGAAAATTGCATATATTTATCATATATGGCTATGCAAATAAAATGAAACACTGTTAAATATGTCCTATTAATAATTTAGGTATAAACGTGTGCTTAAAGTAAAAAGATTCAGCAGCACAATAATTTTAAAGTCTATAGGGAGCAAGGAAGCCATAAGGACTGAATATGACAGATATTAACCACGTGTTACTTATGGGTGATGGTGAGGAACCATAATTTTAATGATAATTACATTATATAGAAACTGTTCAGTAATAAATATTTATTATAAATCACGTGGGCGCGGAAACACCGACAACTGGGTGGATAGTAGATAACCTTGTGGACTAAAAGCTTACTAGCAGAGGCATCGATCATCACGACAGTTGTCATCCAATAATTACATTATTTGTTCATTTCATTAAGAAATCCTAATGCGATTGGTCAAAAGTTTGACGCGTTACTTTGGAATTGAACAAGTTCATCAGTCGATGAAACGGACAACCATTCAACCACGCCCATTTCTGACACTGTTTTCGAGTATCATGGAAACAAATAGCTTCGCGCAATAACAACAATTAAAACGTGGAATATTTAAATAAATACCAATAAATGATGTAAACATGTAATTATAAACATCGAATGCATTTTGGGGGTCATTTTATAAGGTTGTGAAGGCATTGACAGAAGTTCATTTCTATATGAAGCACTATCGTTATTCATTAAAAACGCTTTTAAATGTACATGTACTTTCCAGTAAAGCTACTCGTGTTTACAATCAATTCTAAATAATATATCATCCAGTGTATTTAACAAAAGTAGCTCATCACTGTAAATAAAGTAGTCTTGTTTATTACCAAAAGGCTTCAACATTTCATAAAATTATTTTACTTTTTATTACGGAAATTACTGAGATGATTTTTATTATCTTTTGAGATGTACATCATTAGATGACAAGCGGAAATAAATATGATTTTTTTTACTGGACTAGGGATAACGTCCTTAATTTTTTAAATTACATTTGTATTATAAACAATATATACACAATCTAAAATATTTGTTAATTTATGAAGGAAAACCATTGAAATTAGGTCTTCCAGGTTACATGTAGCCGTAGGTTGTTTGTCTGATTACCCAAAAGGGTAAGCAGAAAGGGTAAATCGACGAAGGACAGGCAATACAATGGCCAAAACACAAAAGAACAAGCAACTATCTAGAAAACACTACACAGAAAATAAAAGATGTAGCAACACCAACCCCACACAAAATGGTATGAAACTTCAGTAATAATGCCGCAGACTCTCTATTACATAATACATGGCTATGTCCTATAGTAAAGGTATTTAAGCAACAAATAAATTGTTTTGCTAGAAGAAGCTTTTGAAATATCTATTAAATTGAATATAAGAAATACAATAATTAAGTATTGAAAAATTTCCATTCGAGATTACTCACTTCATATTACGTTTTACTAAGTATTATATATCCACTACCGTAAATCATTTGTCAACCATTGAAATTCTAAAAAGCAAATTGAAAAGTAGAAAACCTATAGAAGAAATAAATGCATTATTGGCAGACACCATGAAACAAACTGGTGAAAATATATATGGTGTTGATTTTTCTACAGCATTATCAGTGTTCCAGATAAAGATAGTATTATCTACCAGACATGACAAAAAAGGGTAATAACGAAATTACCGAACTCCGAACAATCTTCCAAAGGGAAAGTCAAAACTCAATATAAACAGACAAAATCAGTCAACAACCGGAAAACTGTGAAAATTTTAATGACCCTGACTTGGTACAGGCATTTCCAAAGAAATGGTGGGTTGAATCAGATTTTAAGGCGTCAAACATCCCGCTTTCATTATGGTTCAAAGGTTCCGGCTGTCACTATAACAGTATTTATAACAATACTGGAACAAAATAGGCAAAATAGTAGTCAACGCAGTACTAAATGCAGTGAGGAGGGTGGAACATCTATCGTGAACCATCTCCATCAACATCCACGGGTCACCTGAAGTATTTTAACTATGAAAGTAAATGTCAAAAACATTTTTACGTCACACATTGATAAAAAATATTTTTGACAACTTCAATTTTGTCATTCAAAATTTCCACTCCTTGGTAGTAATATTTCAAACGCTCCCGTGTATGCAGTTTATATTTCATAACTCAAGCGCTACACAGAAACTTGCAGTTTGTATTCAGACTTTTTGCACGTCGCTGTATTCTGACTACTAAACTATTAAATCAAGGATTGCTAAAGAACGTCTCATCTTATTTTTCAAAAAGTTTTTCGGGAGATGGCAACACCTTGCGTACAAATGACGAAAGTGGTATGGACAATTATATTATGATTCAAAGTTGACGATTGTTTGACTTATTATGTCATACTATGGCCTTGTATACTATTTAATATTTAGATAATGGTTAAGGCCATCCGTTCTCATTAATAGAACTAATATTATACATTTGGTAACTTCTGCGTCACGAAGATATAATATTTAATGTTCAAGATTATAGCATTCTTGATAATAACGTTGTTCGACCGGTTACAGTGAGGGTTGGCACACAGGGTGTGGAAAGCACTTCTTGGATGACCGCATCACTTCATTTCGTACAGATAAATTGTATACTCTCTGACAATATAGGCATAGTCTGTTTGTACATCAAATTTCTCATTTAATCAGTGGCTTTAGGGTCACCGGTGGATTTATGACAAGAAATCTTTTAACATTAAAGTGATGTCTAGAAATGTTTGACGGTAACAAATGAGTAATCAGTTACAGTAATGTGGATAACAAACGAGTAATCAGTTACAGTAATGTGGATAACAAATGAGTAATCAGTTACAGTAATGTGGATAACAAACGAGTAATCAGATACAGTAATGTGGATAACAAA
>MJUT01046268.1:470780-487785 GCA_002080005.1 Gigantidas platifrons | reverse complement strand
ACCAAAGGAGTAATCAGTAGCCGTAAATCTAAGGACAGACAACATAGTGGACAAAAGAACAGTTAGAAGATACCAAAGGAGTAATCAGTAGCCGTAAATCGAAGGACAGACAACATAGTGGACAAATGAACAGTTAGAAGATACCAAAGGAGTAATCAGTAGCCGTAAATCAAAGGACAGACAACATAGTGGACAAAAGAACAGTTAGAAGATACCAAAGGAGTAATCAGTAGCCGTAAATCAAAGGACAGACAACATAGTGGACAAAAGAACAGTTAGAAGATACCAAAGGAGTAATCAGTAGCCGTAAATCGAAGAAGGCAAGACAAGACAATGGCCCAAGGAAAAGGTACAAAAGGACAAACAATGGTCTACAATACATTAATCTGAAAACAAAAGATTGAGCGACACGAACCCAACCAAAAACGCGAGGTAAACTGAGTGGCATCCGTTGTGTTACTTTTGTTATAAACCCGATGATTAGTCATGAATGAGAAAGGACCGGATTGTGATTAGGACAAACAGAACATATTCCTGGGTCAGTTGTGACATAGATAGTCTGTAACGGTAAACCAAATCATGGTGGCAACCGACAAACTGTCGAAGTGGCGACTTCACCTCAACCTCTAGGGACCCTTGGTTCAGTTACAACTTATCAGCAGGAACTCTCTACAAGGAAATTCTGATAGGAACCAGAAACTCTGCACTATCAGATCAACTCAGATATATATACTCCATATACAGGTGCTGCTGGGATGTTTGTATATATCAATGCTAAATTAGGTGATGATTTGATTAATTGATTGTAAACATCTGAATGTTTTCACAATTTGCTGCTTAGAGGTGCGATTTGCGTCAGAACGTGTACGTGACAAATAGCTTGTCGCCCCTGACCATCAACTTCAATATGAATGGCAAGTTATGAGGGAAGGGCTAGATTTATTTCAACTGTAACAGTCAATGTTTTCTTTGAAAATTGCATATAATTATCATATATGGCAATGTAAATAATTTTAATTACTGTTAAGGATATCGTATTAAAAAGGTAGTTTTAAATGTGTGCTTAAAGGGGCATTATCTGCCAAATCGTAAATTTTTGCTACCCATAAAAACTATCAGATAGGATTGATGCCTTAATAAAACGTGTTTATGTAACTTATAAATGTTATGAAATGTACGCGCATCGGGGAAAACGTGCAACTACTCGTGTTTTGAGATCGATCAAGAAAAGGACGCCATCTTATTAATTATCGACATTGTTTACGGAGTTTGTCGAATCGTCATTAAATTAGTACAACAATGCACTTATTTCTTCTTTTTTGCGAATCTGCTTTTAGTCAGTGTTAATTACGGACAAAGAACCATGAAAGTTGGCAGTTAATAAGCGACAAAATACAAATTATTCGTTTTTACCTGTCACTAGTAAGGTCAATTGAATACGGAAAAAGCGAGGTCAAATTATTTGCTTGCAAGCAAATAAGTAATCGATGGTAATTTTCGTTCTCAGAAGGCGGAAAGTGGTTCGATAAGCTGTTTAATGTGAAATATTTACCTTTATTTCATCATTTTAAAGCTATTTACCAATTGCAAAAGCATATAATTTGTTGGTCAAAATCATAGCTAATGCCCCTTTAAGTAGTATAATAATTTTAAAGTCTATAAGGAGCAAGGAAGCCATAGGAACTGAATATGACAGCTATTAACCACGTGTTACTTATGGGTGAGGGTGAGCTTTAATGATAGTTACGTTATTTAGAAACTGTTCAGTAATAAATATTTATTATAAATCACGTGAGCGCTGAAACACCGACAGCTGGGTGGATGATAGATAACCTTGTAGACTAAAAGCTTACTCATCAAATTACCTCCACCAGACGACATTCGTTATCCAATGATTACATTACTTGTTCATTTCATTACGAAAGCCTCATGTGAATGGTCAAATGTTTGACATGTGACATCGAAATTGAAAAAGTTAATCTGTCAATGAAACGGACAACCATTCAACTACGCCCATTTCAGACACTATTTTCGAATGTCATGGAAACTAATAGCTCCGCGCAATAACTAATTCATTTTTTATAGGAATTGCTATCACGATTTATAAAAAAAAATGTCCTTCGTTCATGCTTTTAAATGTACATGGCAGTAAATTACTAATGTTTACAATGAATTCTAAATAATATATCATCCACTGTATTTAACAAAAGTAGCCCACCACTTAGATGGATGGCCCTGTAAATAAAGTCGTTTTTTTTTTATTACCAAATGGCCTAAACATTTCATGAAATTCTTTTACTTTTTTTTTTACGGAAATTATGTTGCTACCAAGGGTAGAGATCATTTTAATTTTCTTCTGAGATGTATATCATTAGATGACACACGGGAAGAAATTTGACAATTTTTTACTGGACTAGGGATAACGTTCTTAAATTTTGTAAGTTACATTTGTATTATAAACAACATATATACAAAAGCTAAAATAGTTGTTAATTTATGAATGAAAACAATTCAAAGCAGGTCCTGCAGGTTACATGTAGCCTTTGGCTGTTTGTCTGATTACCCAAAAGGGGTAAGCAGAAACGGTAAATCGACGAAGGACCGACAATACAATGTTAAACTAGTTTTATTGGCCTAAACCAATGGACTTGGTTTCGGATATTCGGTTATAATTATTACATACAATAATGATACATGTTTTTGTATTATTTCATTTAATTTGCTTTGAATTTACCACGACAAAGAATGGTCAATCATTTACAAACTGTCATTTTTTACATAAATGTGGAAATAATTTATTAAAGAACAATTAAGATTTTGGTACAAACCTATTTATCAGCTGCAAAAAGTTAAACAAAATCATATGTTTTCTGGGACATATTATTAGAACGATAATAAATTCTATAAGAAGAAAGTACATCTTACAAGAACTTAATTGATTAGTTGCAGGTGAAATCATAAAGGTTAATAAATGTCAACACAATAAATCATACAAATTATCACTAGCCCAATATCAATGTTAATAAATACTTTTATGACGAGGGATAAATGATTTGGTCTTTTGTTGTGTTCGTCTTGTGCAATCTGTAGTTTTCTGTGTAATGTTTCCAAGATCATTATTTGCCCTTTTGTCCTTTTTCTGTTGGCCATTGTATTGTTTGTTTTCCACATTAATGTATCTGATTACTCAATTGGTATCGTCAAATTTTCTAGACATCACTTTAATGTTAAAAGATTTCTTGTCATAAATCCACCGGTGACCCTAAAGCCACTGATTAAATGAGAAAGTTGATGTACAAACAGACTATACCTATATTGTCAGAGAATATCAAATTTATCTGTACGAAATGAAGTGATGCGGTTATGCAAGAAGTGCTTTCCAAACCCTGTGTGCCAACCCTCACTGTAACCGGTCGAACAACGTTATTATCAAGAATGCTATAATCTTGAACATTGAATATTATATCTTCGTGACGCAGAAGTTACCAAATGTATAATATTAGTTCTATTAATGAGAACTGATGGCCTTAACCATTATCTAAACAAGGCCATCGTTAAACAATCGTCAACATTGAATCATTATCTAATTGTCCATACCCCCTTCGTCATTTGTACGCAACTGACAGAATATTATACAACAATGTGTTGCCATCTCCCGAAAAAAGCTTTTTAAAAAATAAGATGCATCACGAGACGATTTTTTGTTAAATCTTTGATTTAATAGTTTAGTACTCAGAATACAGCGAAGTGCAAAAAGACTTAATACAAACTGCAAGTTTCTGTGTAGACCTTGAGCTGTGAAATATAATATAAACTGCTTACACGGGAGCGGTTGGAATATATTACTACCAAGGTGTGAAAAAATGTTAATGGCAAAATTGAAGTTGTCTCTTTTGTCATGTCTAGTAGACAATAATTAATTGTTTTATGTTCATGAACAATTTAATTTTCAAATTGTTTGATATCACAGTTGAAGTCTGCTTTTAGTGGGTTTGGAGCCGTTCATATAATATTAATTGCTACAAAACCAACAAACTTTTACTGAATATTCATAAAATGATACTCACCGGATTGCAAGTCACTGGAAGAAACACCTGAAATAAAATCTCACTATAAAACTTCTGTAAATTGAAAGTTTGTTCTACACAGTTTGTTATGTACTGCTCTAATCTGTGAGTTGTCATTTAACATCTCATTTGAAATCAAATTGTGTAAGAAGATGACCGTTTAGTTAAGCAGTTCTGCAGAGACGATAATAAACGATGGATTTTCATAGAGTACTGCGTTGACCACTATTATACCTATTTTGTCCCAGTATTGTTAAAAAATGCTGTTATAGTGACAACCGGAACCTTTTAACCGTAATGGAAGCGGGAGGTTTGGCACCGTAAAATCTGATTCAACACACCATTTCTTTGGAAATGCCTGTACCAGGTCAGGGCCATTGCGGTTTTCCCAGTTTTCCGGTTGTTGACTGATTTTGTCTGTTTGTTGACATATGAGTTTTGCCTTTCCCTTTGGAAGATTGCTCGGTGTTCGGTAATTTTGTTATTACCCTTATTGTCTCATCCTTATAATGTATTCATCAAATCGTATCTTATAACAACTGATAAGTAAGAAGAGTGTTGAAGATACCAAATGGGTAATCAGAATCCGTATATCGAAGAATAACAGACAATTCAATGGCCAAAAGAAAAAGTACAAAAAGACAAACAACGATCTACAAAACATACACATAAAACTAAAGATCGAGAGACCCATTAAAATCCGGGGGTGAACATATCAGCCAACATATTCTCCCTGAAAATTTAACAATGTAAACAGACAACATATATCAAACAGAACACATAAAATGCAAAACGAAAAATACCACACTGTCGGAACAGTCCCAGAAACACACATATACATGAACGTTTACTTTCCTGGTTTCATACAGGCAATTCAGATAAAAGTGGCGGGAGTTAAACTACGTCCTTGTAATGAAATTGTGCGGTCATGTAAGCGTTTTCACATGTGGGTAAATTTCCAAGCCTAACATTTAACTGGGTGATAAAGATAAACACCGTGTACCAATCTTGAACTTTATGCATAATATGTTTAATCTTCGTGAAACTACAGTTGGCATGTCTATGATAGTATTTCTTAAAAATAAAAAGCATACAACAGCACTCGGGTAGATATTATGCTGATTCCGAGCCAACAAGTCTTTGTCTTTGTATCTTAACGTTGCGTGCTTTCCGGGGAATACCAATTTGATAGGATGTTGTGACCTAACTGGGGTTCAAATCAATGATCCATCGTATTGGGCGTGAGCACGAACCATTGCACCATCGGTACAGTTTGACACACTAGATGTTGTATATGTAGGATTCATATTGGACGTGGAAATCAAAATAATGTGTCCTGTGCGCCATATTCATTCATAACATGGTAATTGTTGTTGTTGTTGATATTGGGGTATTTAGCTAACAACAGTAGATTTAATTTAATTCTGAATACGTTTGTTCCAAGTCGTATTAATTCCATTAAAATAGCACGAGACAACAAACAGGCCCTGGATATACAACGACATATGTCGTGGTCTTTTTGTGTTCATTGGCTTGAGGTCAGATATATGTCGTGGTCTTTTTGTGTTCATTGGTTTGAGGTCAGATATATGTCGTGGTCTTTTTGTGTTCATTGGCTTGAGGTCAGATATATGTCGTGGTCTTTTTGTGTTCATTGGCTTGAGGTCAGATATATGTCGTGGTCATTTTGTGTTCATTGACTTGAAGTCAGATATGGTTGCTCCTTTTGTTGATATTTGAGGAATTGTTGATCATCGCCGTTTAACATTTCTTTTCATAAAATACTGGTCCAATTGTCAGATAAATAGGTCATTACTATATAATATATAAATTGTTTTTTGTTTGTTATTGTGGTTATATTTGTATACATGTGTAAATATTCATAAATTTCAATAATTTAATGAGGGAAATAATATTCTAAGAGCTAAATAAAGAATCTGGTTAACAATTCCTGGAAAATGTTTGTTTTATTTCTGAAATACCAAAAGAAATAATACTATTTTGGTAACAGTATTGTCACCTGACAATCAACTTTAGATGTTTAATTGAGTTATTAGTTAGACCGTTGTCTACATGCAAGGTCAATTGTCAGATTTACGTCAGCTGTTGTCATTTGTCTGTTTGCGAGTTCACAATATCATGTGTCTTATGTGATATTATCATTGACAACAGTATGGTCTCTACGGAGTTGATCAATATCGTTGCTTGTTGATATTTAGGGCGTTTAGCTAACAATTCGCATAGTAAATATAAAGTCGCCAGTCACTATGAAAAAAACCCAAATTATTTCAATATTTGTACGTCAGTTAGAGATATTTGCAAAATGAAACTGCTATAAAAACTGTCAACTATTTACACCCTTATTACTACGCCTGACGGTATAGTTCCAAAATATGACTTCATACAAATGTACTCAATATGTAACGTCATTTATACGCAACCACAAGGAGACAAATCAACAATCAACAAAAGAAACATACCAGGTTTAAGTCATGCGATCGTGGTCTCTCGCATTTATCGCGTTAATATAAATCTTTCAAGGCAAAATAAGAGTTTGAAGATACCAAAGGGGTAATCATATTTCGTAAATCGAAGAACAGACAACCGAATGGCCAAATAAAAAGGACAAAAGGAAAAACAACGTTCTACAAAACATACACATAAAACTAAATATCGAGTAACACGAACCCACTAAAACCGGGGGTGAACTCAGGTGCTCTAGAAGGGTAAGCAGTTCCTGCTCCACTAGTGGCATCCGTCGTGTTAATCTAGTTACAAACCCGGTGATAAGTCATGAATGAGGAAAGGACCGGGATGTGTTCACAACAAGTGGAACACACAAGTGAAACATATCCGTGGTCATTTGTGACACAGATATTCCACAAGGGTCAACCAAGTCATGGTGGCAACCGTAAAACGTTTGTTGCAAATCATATCCATTCCGTCGTCAAACGATGGATCAGTGAAATTGTAGTGGAATACATAAAAATGACTTGCTATGTATCAAAATTGAATGTAGTTGAAATATGACGTCATCGGCATTGTGAATGAGCAGGTGGTTGTTGTCTAACGCCAAATGAGCAATTTTCAGCTATATTACGGCGAGAACAAGTTATACTTGATGATAATGTACACTTTGTACTATACGTTTAGTTGGATTTTTATACAACTCGTATATATTATCCAGATTCCGAAAAAAAAACACACACAGTCTTTGTTCTTACTCTTTAATGTTGCGTTCTTAGCATAAAATCAGCAAATACCAAATTAATAGTCTTTGGTTTGAACCGAACGGGGCTTGAAACCACGATATATCACAATCGTGGCGAGCATAATATTGTTAAATTACACCATCGATACAGTCTCAACAGCATTGTGATCGACTGGTTTTATCACGATATTTCATGAGATTAATAAAAAATTGATTGGAAAACGACATTTTTCTTTTGTATGTCAATATTACTTGGTTTTGTTTGTTATACTTAAGAAATAATTCATGGAAGCCAGAATTTGTATACGGTTTTAACATGGGTAACAATAATGTTACCCATGTTAAAACGTGATACAAAGTCTGGCTTCCATGAATTATTTCGATTCTAGCAGGAAAAATCTAACTTATTTTTTAAGTGGAAGTCGGTAATGGAAATGCATTTCATAACAAAATTCACTAACCTTCATGTTTTATAGTTTACAGTTGTTTTTCTTTTATGTATAAATAGACTGTGATGCTATGAAGTTACTGATATTTTCCAATTTAATGGCATTTTGAATTTAGCAACTTAAACAACTAAAATGCTCACAAAATCTTAAAATAAATCAGTAACCATGTGTTTCAATGTCATATGCGTTCCTTGTAAACGACTTCCGGAAGATGTTAAATTTCAAAAGTCAAAGTCCATTGATGGTTGTCTTAAGTATTTATTCCAGAAAAATATAGGTAAAAACAATACGGGCATCTTTATGTTTGTTATGCACCACAGTGCTGTATGAATACATAAATTCACTAGGGAATTATGTTTGTAATTTGTTCGTCAATACGCATGAGCGAATTAAAATATATCATGAGTTTTATCACTGTATTATCTATATAGCCAATGAAGGACGTTATGTTAGAATAATAAACATTTTAAATTTAAAAGTCGTATAATAAAAATTTCTAATTTAAAGTCGTATAATAAACATTTTAAATTTAAAAGTCGTATAATAATTTTTTTTAATTTAAAGTCGTATAATAAACATTTTAAATTTAAAAGTCGTATAATAAACATTTTAAATTTAAAAGTCGTATAATAAGAATTTTTAATTCAAAAGTCGTATAATAAACATTTTAAATTTAAAAGTCGTAACTAGTAAAAACTCACATTCCGGGTCATCAGGGCAATTCATTCCGGACACTGAACATAAATTACATCTAGCTTGTATTGCTAAAGATACCATTCGTCTGTTTGGTAGACCTTGAAAAAAGGTTGACAAAATAATTATATACTGTGATGTTAATACAAATATTTGGATTTACGACTTCCTATCACCACTGATGTTGTGAGTTCGAATCCCACTCAGGACGAGGTTTACAGCATAATGTGATAAAGTTTGTCAGTTCCGTGGTTTTATCCGGGTATTCCGGTTTCTTCCACCAATAAAACTGACCGCCACGATATAACTGAAATATTGTTGAAAGTGGCGTTAAACAACATAAAACCAACCCAAGCCAAGCTAGATGGTTTGATGATAATGTACTAAGCAGTCGGTGATCGACTTTTACGTTCTGTGCGTTTCCTCACCACAGTTGTTGATGTGCCTAAGTGTCAACGGATTATAACGTATGTAGATGTTTGTTTTGGGTTATGATCATCATTTCCAGTGCATATACAATATCTTTCAAATCGATACAAATGGTTATTTGGTCATGGAATTTATTTTTTAAATTCTACTTCCGTCGTCGAATATCCGTGGTGGATTATGAAAAGTTTGAAGTTACCAAAGCGATAAATAGAAGCGGTAAATCGAAGGAGGACAGACAATACGATGGCCAGAAAAAGACTACTAATAGACAAAAAATAAAACACTAAACACTTCATAGAAAAGGTTCTCCACCATCAGTCGTAGGTAACCTTTGCCGGTTTTTGCTATCCTGTTTATGGTCCTTTGGTTTTCTTTGTTCCCAAGTTTTTCAATCTTTTGATTTTGAGCGTAACAAATGAAAGCTATTCCAAGAACGCGATGTATGAAATAAAAATATATAATAAAAAAGTAAAATATGTATATTTAGGTTAAAATGGTCAACAATTTACACAATTGAATAAACATTTCTAACTTTAACTTTGTTCTAAAAACGTAACACAAAGAATAATGATTACTGATTGTAGACGCACTATCTCGACTCAAACCTCCAACAGAACACCAATATATGGAGGGAGAACACAAATTTGTCAGTTCAAAAATCCAATTCTGACACTGCTGGGTTTAATTTGCAGACTTATATTTAATATTAACCTAGTATTACAAGTAACTTTGAAATCCAGTGGGGGAGATATATTGTATGGTTGTCACTAACTGGGTAAGTTTCTTAGACGTTTGTATAATGTAATTTATTTTCTATGACTGTATGGTGAATTCTTCATCATGTTAAAATTGCTGAGTTATACTGCTGTCAAATTAAAAATAAAAACATATATATGTAGCATCTACACACACTTAAACACATGTCTTATGTATATCTCTAGATGCGACTTACGAGACAAGGTAACGCTTCAACTATTCACGCTATAGTTTTATATAGAGGGTGTGACTGAGTGGTTTAGGGTACTGGTCATAAGGCTAAACAATTGGTGCTTTAGTGTATCAATTGTGTGAGTTCAAATCTCGTGGAGGGAGAACAAAACATTTGTCAGCTCAAATTAATAATTCTAACAATATATATATCGTAGGATAAAACATAAACTTACAGAATAGTTCTTTACATGCCGTATCATTATGTGAACACATTGTGCAGAAATCGTCAGCCATTTGGTTAACTTTTGATGTTAGAGAACCTAAAACAAAATCATACTATTAATATGGTTTCTTACAGAAAATCAATCTATCTTATATATATACATTGTATATATATAATAACATCAGGTATTAAGGATGTAATTATAGTTAAAACCAAGGTTCTCCCTCAGACATAGGTGACCTTAGCTGATTGTGGTTATCATATTTAGAACCTTTGGTTTACTCCAACCTTGGTTTTCTGTGTATGTTTTGTGGATCGTTGTTTGTCCTTTAGTACTTTTTCTTTTGGCCATTTTGTTGACTGTTCTTCTTCGATATACGGATTCTGATTACCCTTTTGGTATCTTCAAACTCTTAGTAGATTAGTTGCTCTCCAATCTTTTAACTTTGAGGGTACATGGTACAGGTTTTTCCAGAAACGCCTCGTGCGTACTTAATTGGATATCTACTTCTTTATTGAGACGGACATTATCGCACGTACACCAGCGATTTTGTTTGGAAGAGGTGTGATAATGTATGTCGAGACCTTCACAACTATTTATCGTGTTCGACATCACATTAGGCGATAATTTGCATCATTATATTTCATGCATCATATTAATTATTAGTACAAAGTAGATCATATCTTTCTTATCTATGTCACACCGTCAACATTATGTGATGGAGAATAAGTTCTCATATTAAAAGGTATTTGTTTTGAATAATTTTGTAAGAGGAGTTTGAAGATACCAAAGGGGTAATCAGAATTCGTATATCTAAGATACCAAAGGGGTAATCAGAATTCGTATATCTAAGATACCAAAGGGGTAATCAGAATCTGTATATCTAAGATACCAAAGGGGTAATCAGATTTCGTATATCTAAGATACCAAAGGGGTAATCAGAATCTGTATATCTAAGATACCAAAGGGAGGTAATCAGAATTCGTATATCGAAGAAGTATATACAACCCAATGTCCAAAAGAAAAAGTACAAAAGGACAAACAATGATCTACAAAACATACATCTAAAACTAAAGATCGGGTAACACGAATCCCATTTAAAACCAAGGGTGAATTCAGGTGCTCCGGAAGGGTAAGCAGATCCTGCTCTATTAGTAACACCCGTTGTGTTAATCTAGTTACAAACCCGGTGATAAGTCATGAATGAGGAAAGGACCGGGAAGTGTTTACGACAAGTGGAACACATCCGATGTCATTTGTGACACAGATATTTCATAACGGTTAACCAAGTAATAACACCGTAAAGCTTTCGATGTAATCTTCGTGTATTTCTTAGCATCATGTAGTGTACAATGTTATTTTTATAAAGAAGTACATTGTCGTCTAGTTATAGTGTGCTATGGACAATCCAATGATTGCATGATTTGTACATTGAAGTTCAGTATATACCACATTTGTGCATTGTTATCACACGCTTGCCAACACAAGTAAGGTTTGTAATAATCAAAAGAGTGAACTATTTTAGTGAACAATTAAAACTGTTTGTTCTATTTACCAAATCTTATTTGTATCAACATTTTCACAAAACTCCCAAGAGAGGATTGTAAACATTAAACAATTTTGAAAACCGGATTACCACACGAATTTTGAAACTGTAATGCATGTATTTTATGAGATTTCCCCCTCTCAGTCTTTAGTTTTCTGTGTAGTGTTTTGTAGATCATGGTTTGTCTGTCCGGCTTCTGGTTACCCCTATTGCTATCTTCAAACATTTGTTATAATTTATCCATAACAACCCCCATTCGTGTTTATATTATCATAAACATACTGCCTGATTTTGTCTGTTTATATACTTATGAATTTTGACATTCCCTTGGAAGATTGTTCGGAGTTCGGTAATTTTGTTATTACCCTTATTTAGTTGAGGGTGTTATGGTAGATTATCACAAGATGAAAAAAATATCACCCGAGACAGAGTCGTAGGTGACATTTATATATTTTTTTCTGAGTGTGGTAATCTACCATAACACCCTCAACTAAAGGCAGCATGTTTTTTTTTTATTGAATGCCTATTTTCATTCTTAAGCAAATGATCGGTATTGTTAATAAATACAACTCTATTTCAACATTTTAATAATCGCTTAAACTCGGTCGGAACACGTGGTATTTTCCGGTGTTCGGCAAACTTCGATCTCAGCTGGTGTGATTGTCGTTGTTATGCGTACAATACTACCAGTTGCTCAGAAAGGCGGAGTTTGCTAAAATTATTAAAAATGCCATATGGCTCTAGACCAATGAATTTAATGGATTAGCTATGAAATTTGCATAAAGTATTAAAAATATATATATGTATATCAATCACTTCTAGCTCACATACTAATACTTACCACTTAATCCAATGTTCACAGTGTATTCTAAAAATTAAAATAAAATCCAATTAATCGACCGACTTCAAACTATATTTCCTCGTGCTTAACGTGTATACTCTTATTTAAGACAGTTGTATCACACACGTGCTGTGTGTGATACAATGTTTAATTTGTTACACCCCTTCAACCTTCAATTTTTAGACGCTATTTTCAAAAACATGTATGGTTCATCCAATTAGTCAGTCCACTTCAAACTACAGTCAAACCTGCCCATGCAGTCACCTCTATTAAGCAATCACTTGTATTAAAATGTGACCTTATTCTTGTCCTGTCATAGAAAACTTCATATCAATTGAACCTCTTTTAAGAGGTCACCTGTCTTATAAGGCCACCTTTTCTTGGTCTCAAAGGTGACCCCTTAATACAGGGTTGACAGTATATATTTTTACTTACCAAACGGGGGCTCTCTATTTTTTTTCTGTATTTGTAACCTCGTAATGTGATGTCCAACACATTGATGACTGTATTTGTAATATTATTTGACCGTTATTTTGTTTTCGTGTTGATAACCTCCTACACCACCATATAACATCAAAACGACAAGGATGTCCAGATATAACGTTTAGTAACAGAAGTACAGAGTACCTCTCAACTACAGACTAGGGGTAGTTTCACACTCATTGTGTATGAGGCTCATTGTTGAAAACCCTACTATGACTGTAACATGCAGAACTGCAATAAAACACTGTTCATTTGTTTAATATAGCGTCTAACGGTACATTTAGACAGTCTCTCATGTTCATTGACATCGATATCCTATATTACTAAATATGAGCCAGCCTCACAGCACAATATCTACCATATTCTTGTTTTAAGACTATACAGTCAAACCTGCCCATGCAGTCACCTCTATTAAGCAGTCACCTGTATTAAAACAGATCTACAGTCAAAACCTGCCCATGCAGTCACCTCTATGAAGCAGTCATCTGTATTAAAATGTCAAAATAAATGTCCTGTCATAGAAAATTTCATATGAATTGAACCTCTTTTAAGAGGTAACCTGTCTTATAAGGCCACTTTTTATTTGTCCTAAAGGTGACCTCTTAATACAGGTTTGACTGTACTTTTATTGTATCATTTTCTATGTAGCTTTGATAAATAATAAGTCGTACATGATTGTTTACTGTTGTCTGTGTAGCTTTGATAAATAATAAGTCGTACATGATTGTTTACTGTTGTCTATGTAGCTTTGATAAATAATAAGTCGTACATGATTGTTTACTGTTGTCTATGTAGCTTTGATAAATAATAAGTCGTACATGATTGTTTACTGTTGTCTCATCTGATATTATAGTTATATTTACAATTTGTAATGAACGTCAAAACAACGAAAATCTAAACTTTCCTAATACTGTGAATTCATTATTTAACTTTGCAGATCGTTGTTCGTCCTTTCGACCTTTTTCTTTTGGTCATTGTGTTATCTGTTCTTCTTCAATATATGGATTCTGATTAACCCTTTGGTATCTTCAAACTCTTCTTAACTCTTTACACTAGTTAACATATTTGTTAATTTATAAAGGGAAACCATTCAAAGCAGGTCTAGATTAATACGACGGGTGCCATTAGTGGAGTATGAACTGCTTACCCTTCCGGAGCACCTGCGTTCACCCCCGGTTTGTAGTGGGGTTCGTGTTACTAGATCTTTAGTTTTATGTGTATGATTTGTAGATCGTTGTTTGTCTATTTGTTATTTTTCTTTTGGCCATCTGTTCTTTGATATACGGATTCTGATTTCCCCTTTGGTATCTTCAAACTCTTCGTAACAACGAATTTAAGAATGCAACAAATATTTGTTACCATGGATATATATTTTGACTAGAGCAGGAGATCCACGAATTTATGAATCCACAAATACACAATTTTTCCTCGAACCACGAAAATTGGTTCCAGAAAATTAAACGAATTCTTACCTTCAGGACAATACCATTCTGAGCAGGTCATGTTGTTTTTATCGTTACAGTACTGACAGCCAGCACTCGCCATAACACGAACAATATTGGGTACATTTCCTGCAAATAAAAAATGATTAACTGTATTATCAATCCAATAACCTTCATATATATTTTGATTTTCCTTTTGTCTTTTTTCTTTTGGCCATTGTGTTGTCTGTCCTTCGATATACGGATTCTGGTTACCCCTTTTGTATCTTCAAACTCTTCTTTCAACCTTTCTGTGATACAGGCACCCCTGTTTACAGTTTAATCGAAACATTATTGTGTTGATTTTGTTGTCATTGATAACTGATATAACTAAATACCAATTGTGTTTTTCAGTTGTGGAAAGCACTTGCCTGTCCATATCATTTAACGTATCATTTTTGTGCGGTCTGTGTTGCTCATTTTTTAAAAGTTTT
The DNA here is from genome assembly GCA_002080005.1 of Gigantidas platifrons. Classification (NCBI taxonomy): domain Eukaryota; kingdom Metazoa; phylum Mollusca; class Bivalvia; order Mytilida; family Modiolidae; genus Gigantidas; species Gigantidas platifrons. The sequence continues at coordinate 472,997 of MJUT01046268.1, read as the reverse complement.
TTTATGGTGTGTTGTATTTTGTTTTGTTTGTCTTCGTCCTGTGTCTTGTGTGCCCAATATTGCAAGTGTCACTGGATTGTCCATTCGTGATTGCCCCTTCGGTTTTCACTAACGTTTATTCACTATAAAACTATTTTCTTCTAATTGTTTAAGAGAAACTGTTTAATATGCGATAAAAAAAAATGAAAGACAAATATACCACACTGTCGGAACAGTTCCGAAATCCAATAAAAAAAAATCGTAGAGACAAAATCGATTCCTTTAGCATATATATACACGACCGCTCACATATATACACGACCGCTCACTTATATACACGACCGCTCACATATATACACGACCGCTCACTTTGTTGGCTTGGTGCAGGCATTTCAATTCAAACTGGCAACTTTTATGGGCCCAAACCTCCCCTGATAGATTATAAAATGTCACTTTTCCTATATCGGCCATTGTCCCATATCAACCCTCGGTTATAATACCTCGGGCTTACATGGGAGTCTCAAGACTATATCCGGACTGATATGGAAAACGACATTTGTTATAATATATATTAACAGCGTTATGTGTGATGTAATATTGTTTATACAGTCCTGTGTAAGGTAATACAAACATGTATATATGATTAAGTGCGATCTCTGCAATCACCTTCATCAGGTACGTCCATAGTTAAACGAATAGAAAGCCAGTTATAGTCCGTTTGACTTCTATAAAACCTACAGAAAAAAATTCTTAAAAATCCAGTTTTCAAATCAACAATTTTTTTTCTAGATGTATATTAATGTAAGATATATACGAACTCTGACAATGAATTTCAATATTTTTGGTTCATTATTAAAAAAGTTATCCATTAGGTCTCTATGTATATGTAAGAACATGATAATCCCTGTCTTCATGAATAAGTACGAGCGAAGTAAGTAAACTTTATTTAAAGTCGGCATAGTATGTACAAATTAGCAAATAAACACGAGCTCTGAAGAGCTCTTGAAGGCGAGTACTTATCATGAAGACAGGGATTATCATGTTCTTACAAACTTAGAACATTGTAAAGTAATCAAGACAATAGAATTTTGTTTTGTGGGAACAATGGGGAAAATCCATGGTCTTAATGATTAAGTAAGGCAAAATTATATTGTCGAGAGTACTTTACTATGTTCTAAGTTAATTATATTTTCTTAAGTGTAAAAATCTGGCTAGAGTGAGTACAAATAACAGACTGTACCATGTGACATAGGACATTTAAATATTAATGGACATCAATAACAATTGACTATCACCTTAATGGTCAGTTGATGAGTAGTCTTTTAATATTTAAATGTCCTATGTACATGGTACAATGAAATATACATTGAAAGCACATGTCTGTTATTTTGTTTTGATGGTTGTGCTCTTACACTATTTGTACTCACTCCAAGTAAATTTTTACACTTCAGAAAATATAATTAACATGGAGACCTAATAGGTAACTTTTTTAATAATGGACCAAAATTTTTGAAATTAATTGTCAGAGTTCGTATATATCATATATTAATATACATCTGGAAAAAAAGTTGCTGATTTGAAAACTGGATTTTTAAGAATTTTTTTCTGTAGGTTTTATAGAAATCAAACGGACTATAATTGACAAGTATTTGGCAGTAAACCAAAGGATGTAAACATGATAGACAAAATAGACTGTTTTACGGTTACCTATGTCTTATGGAGATAAGCCTTAGCTTAAGTAAATTGCATTACTTAGGGACTGTAAATTGCATTACTTAGGGACTGTAAATTTCAAGCACGAATATAGCTATTAAACCATATCAGTTCCGAAACACTGACAACTGTGTAGATGATACCATCGGATGATAATAGTCCACCAGCAAAGGTATCTTACCCAGTGACAGTAATACAATCGTTGATATTTGATTTAGTGTTGACGACGCTTTTCTGGAATAACCTTCGTCATGTACGCTCAGTCAAAAGACTTGAAAACAGAATAACCTTCGTCATGTACGCTCATAGAGAAAAGACTTGAAAACAGAATAACCTTCGTCATGTACGCTCAGTCAAAAGACTTGAAAACAGAATAACCTTCGTCATGTACGCTTAGTCAAAAGACTTGAAAACAGAATAACCTTCGTCATGTACGCTCATAGACAAAAGACTTGAAAACAGAATAACCGTCGTCATGTACGCTCATAGAGAAAAGACTTGAAAACAGAATAACCGTCGTCATGT
>MJUT01046268.1:441145-456849 GCA_002080005.1 Gigantidas platifrons | reverse complement strand
TCTGACTCAGTGTTACTCTGACTCAGTGTTAATCTGACTCAATGTTACTCTGACTCAGTGTTAATCAGACTCAGTGTTAATCAGACTCAGTGTTAATCTGACTCAGTGTTAATCAGACTCAGTGTTAATCTGACTCAGTGTTAATCTGACTCAGTGTTAATCAGACTCAGTGTTACTCTGACTCAGTGTTAATCTGACTCAGTGTTAATCAGACTCAGTGTTAATCTGACTCAGTGATAATCTGACTCAGTGTTAATCTGACTCAGTGTTAATCAGAATCAGTGTTAATCTGACTCAGTGTTAATCAGACTCAGTGTTAATCTGACTCAGTGTTAATCAGACTCAGTGTTAATCTGACTCAGTGTTAATCTGACTCGGTGTTAATCAGACTCGGTGTTAATCAGACTCAGTGTTAATCTGACTCAGTGTTAATCTGACTCAGTGTTAATCAGACTCAGTGTTAATCAGACTCAGTGTTAATCTGACTCAGTGTTAATCTGACTCAGTGTTAATCATAAGACGTAAATCAAAGAAGTACAGACAATACAATAGCCAAAATAACAAGGACAGAAGGACAACAATAATCCACAAAATACTACACAGAAAACTAAAGATCGGGCAATACGTACCTCCTAAAACTCGTTTGTCCCGGAAGAGTGGTAGTTCCTGCTCCACTAATGGCACCCGTCGTGTTACTCTTGTTGAAAACCCGCCATGAATAAATAAAGGACCGGAATGTGATTTCGACAAACGGAACTTAATCCGTGGTCATTTTTTACATAGATATTCCGTAACGTGGGCATTCGTGACACAGATATTTCGTCAACTTCCTCAACCAGGTTATATCGTATAACCTGTTCAAAAAGTTCAAATATGCCTTAATTACCTTTTCAAAGAGTTGAATTTAAATGTGTCGTCTGGTAGTATCTTGATGTCTGCACAACTGTAAAATTCTTCCTGCATAGACCCACATCCATAACAACAGTTATCTCCATCGCATCCCCATAGGTAACCTATTACAATATCACTATGTCATCACAAGCTTGACAGTACATTTTTTTATGAAACACAAATAATGAGAGCATTTTTAGTGGTCAGAGACATTCAAAAACATCTTTGAAAAATTCCTTTTGTCGAACCAGGGGGTGAATGTACGTCATAATTGGAAGCCATTTTGTGCCGCTTGAAGATAAGTTTTTACTTAAAGCATTATTTATTGTAAGGATAACATTAAATGTGATAGTGCGTCCAATGCCACTAAATGTCCGCTAAACAACTGTGTGTCTATCGTTCAAAAACTTGTCACATTCTTAAACACTTCAACAGTGTTAGTTCCACCTATTGCGAAAACGTTGTCGAAGTGTTTGAGGGTTGGACAACAAGTTGTTTTGCTTAGCGGACATCTAGGGGTATTTGACGCTTATTACAATTCCAATAGGAACAAAATGGCTTCCAATTATGATATACATTCACCCCCTTGCTAACAATTATGTAGTTTTTACATTCGAGAATATAACGGCTTGTCCGACAAAATATTTTTGTGACAACAAAGAAACAAAGCGATTTATGGTATGTTTTTCTTACCAGTGTGATATTGGAACTGTAATAAGCATTTATCACATTTCAGATCTGCCGGAAGTTGTAAAGGGATCACGTGATATCCTTGGTACCAAACTTTATATCGAGTATATCCGGTATCTCCAATTTCTAAGATATTTTTGTTCAAGCATTCCTTAGTTACTGATTGGTCATCGTTGTAAGGGCATATTCTAAATTCAAAATATCCAAACATATCTGATATTGTTTCTACCGTCACATTTATTATTTCATTTTGTAAAAATGTCTCCGAAACAAAATCAACGTGATATTTCCCGCCATTTTCATGATCACGTGTTTCATCAATTGGGTCACCACAAATCCCACATTCTCCTTTATTTTTTAGCCAGTGTACCTGAAACAGAAAATATGCTCTGTTGAATTTACAGAAATAGTTCTTTAATATACTGAAAGCAGTATTTGATGAATTTATAAGACATTGAGTGAGAGTAATGAATTACTTTTACCATTCATGGAATAAATTCATCAAAAACTATATTTTTACTTATGATTGCATACGAGAATTATTTCACATCTATGATTTGCTCTAATTAACCCAAAATATATGTAAATGTAAAACACTGTACCAACACATTGAGGTTTATCACAAGTCAATCTATTTAACTGGTACATTTACATAAAGAATTTAACCCGCAAACTTGTTGCATTTTTGACACCTTAATTAAGTTCACCAAATTTAGACAAATAAACGTCATTTCTTTGTCACTGATATTTGATAAAATAATTTATTTAAAAAAACAACAATATACACTACAAACTATAACTAAATTAGAATATAGAAAGATTAGCCTACGGAAACATATATATTCAAAATGTAGGGCTTTTTTTATTACTTGATATTTATTAATTTTTTTATTATTATTTTTTTTTTATTTCATTTTTTTTAATCATTTTTCTATAACTATATACATGTATCCATTTAAGTTGTGTCCGATCCCTATTTGTTATATTTAGTAAATAAAAATATGCTTAAACTAAAAAGGTATCCATAAAAAGAGCTACAAAAAATTTCACTGTATTTTGATGTGAATATATTGTATATACTAGAAGTTGTCCACGGGAATCATTAATTTGGTCAATAAGTATATTTAAGAGAGTCAACAACACTACTTGAAGTACTTGGCTGGGTTTTCATTGTTTTGATGTTTTTGAGAAGAAGAGTTGTGAAACATTATCATATGACTATGGTGTGTGGTGACTGTAATGATCCAAGTATCATTGAAATATTTAATCATTAGTAAAAATCAATCTATCTAGGCGGTCGTCGTGGTTGTGATCGTATGTTAGTTGGATTTACAACTACCTGTGCAATCAGTGCCTATCACCACCAACGTTGTGAGTTCCAATCCCGTTCATGTCGAGTTGTACTCGATACAACATTATGTGATAAAGTTTGTCAGTAACTTGCGATAGGTCGGTGGTTTTTTCCTGGTACTCCGGTTTCCTCCACCAATAAAATTGACCGCCATGATATAACTGAAATATTGTTGAAAGTGGCGTTAAAGACCAAACACACTATCTAAAAATATCGTATATTATTTGCTCAAATTTTGCACAGACAAAGAAAATGGGCTCTTCGGTGAAATTAGGTGGAACAAAATATAGGTAACGGATTTCGTTTCGTTGCTATAGTATCACAAAATATGCGCATTTCTCAAAATTAAGAAAACCGACTGGTCCTGGTAAAAAGCAGTATAACTTTTTGTTTATACGCGATATCTTCGAATTTTTTAATTTTTTTCGGGATGAATATTTCTGTGTGTGCCAGAGCTGAAAACATATTTAATAATACGTTCGGTCGTGTATATTTTTGCCGATTTTCACTTTCCGCGGGAAAAAAGTCTTGACATTTTCCGAATTTATCTGAAATAAAAAAAAATCTATCGTTGATTTTTTCTTCATATTCCATATAAAGTAAAAACAAACAGATGTCATAAGAATGAAAGGGAAAAAAATATATGTCACGGGCATCATCACAGAGTAAAACTCCCTTTTTGAAATATGTTTTTGCTTGTTTTGATAAACAGAGTTGTCTTTTTTCCGACGTCGGAGAATATATAAAAACGTCACAGAGATTTAGCATCACAATACAATGCGCTAGCTGATGCGTACAAACAATAGTGGGTTTGCTCTTTAATTAAACATCATAAACCAACCAATCAATCTAACTAATTTACAGTTATATCTCCTCACTTTCCCCACCCCTTCTTTGGGGAACAAATGAGGAGATCTAATATTAACTAGATTGTAGCAAAAATAAGAAAACATTATTAATATTATTATCATTATTATATTTTACTTATTTCGGATATTAACAAAAAGATGTGCAAAACAGTATCTTCCACCCTAGTAACATAAATGTGGGAAAATAGTTTCAAGGTTGTTTTGAATGTAAGGATATTCCGTGATAGTGGCCATCTTTGCTTTTCAATATACACCCAAATCTCTAAATATTGATTAGTGCCATTTTTATATTAATGCGATAAATGCGACAGACCAAGATCGCATGATTTAAACCTGGTATTAGTCAATAATTACATTACTTCAGTTTTTCATTGAAATGTTACAATATGATTGGTTATGAAGTGGTCACATGATTATAAAAGAGATGTTTCACATCCCAATGAAACTTAAACCCGAACTTGCACGTGCCTCCACGACGACGTCAGATGTAAACAATCAATGGCGTAGTAATTTCCAACAGCAACTAATCTAACACAAATAAAATTCACAACGAAAAATTCAACTATATTAAATTTTGGTGTGATTTAAATATAAAAATAAGAATTGAATGCATTCTTTTGAAGTTTCATTGGGGTATGAAAGCGTTGACCGAAGTACATTTTCAATGAAGCGCGGTAGCGCTTCATGTGGAAAATGTGCTTCGATCAACGCTTTCATACTCCCAATGAAACTTCAAAAGAATGCATTCAATTCTTATATATGCTTCTTTTGTTGGTTTTCGATTCGTCTCCTTGTGGTTGCGTGTTACAAAGGACGTCACATATTGAGTACATTTGTATAACGTCATTTCTTGGAACTATACCATCTGCGTAGTAATAAGGGTGTAAATAGTTGACAGTTTTTATAACAGTTTCAATTTGAAAATATCTCTAAATGACGTGCAAATATTGAAATACTGACTGTCGACTTTGATACCGCTAATTTTGTTTTGGTTCATTTTGTTGTTGATTACATTAGTAGATAAAAGAAAGCGATAGTTCTTAATAACCAGTTTTCTTGCTAATCAATTTATATCATTGTCACCCTTCAAACTGACGCAAGCTATACCTTAGTTACCTCTTCACTCTGACCAAAGCTGTACCTCAGAAGATATTTCCAACAATGAAAATTGAAAACTTTGTATGCAGAGCATGATTTACGAAATATTAATAAGATTGACATTTTTTTCCTCTGTAATCTGATAACATTGATCGTATTAATTTAATCTCTCAATTTCGACAGTGATCTTGGATTCTCGAAACTGCAAATATGCATTTGTGAGTTTACAGCAAGCAGCTGATCATCGACAAAGGAGAGTTTGAAGATACCTAAAGGAGTAATCAGAATCCGTAAATCGAAGAAAAACAGACTACGCCATGACCAAAAGAAAAAGTACAAAAGGACAAACAACGATCTACAAAACATACACATAAAACTAAAGATTGAGTAACACGAACCCCACTAAAACCGGGGGTGAACTCATGTGTTCCGGAAGGGTAAGCAGTTCCTGTTCCACTAGTGGCACCCATCTGCTTAGTATAGTTACAAACCCGGTGATAAGTCATGAATGAGGAAAGGAACAGGAAATGTTTACGACAATTGGAACATGTCAGTGGTCATTTGTGACACAGATTTTCCATAACGGTCAACGTTACGATTTAATCTTCAAAACAATTTCTTAGAAGACCACTTTTGTATCTAAACGTATATTTCCCATGCGATTCTATGTGCCCTTTCGTCAGTTATTTTGGAGCTCATATCATCAACAAAATCACATGCTTGTAAGAGATTTAGCCTAGTATTATTTATAGATGAATTTGTTAAATTGTGTGAATTGATTTCTCAAAAGAAGCTGTTTATCTTGCATTCAGATTGGTACTAACATTACATTTTTATTAGAGGACTGCCCGCTGTATCATTTGTACATTATTTGATTCAAACGTTGAAGATAAAATATTCCTTTAACTGGTTCAAATTAAAAATAAGTATAGTAGTTTGCTATTTTCAAAATTCTAAATCTAATTGGTTAATTTACAAGTCATATGCTAACACGTTATTACATTTTGAGTCAAAGCAAACTAACAAAAAAAGTCATCAATAAATAATTATGTGATTTTGAACGTACATTATGAAGATTATTCCAGAACCGCGTCTTGTCCACTAAATTAGATCTATGTACGTATTACTTAAAAGGATAGCGTCTGCAATTTGAGTTTTTTTCTTTCTTTTGCAGTAACTCGATAGCTTACAAATTGAAAAGATAACCAAAAAAAAGATATGCGACGTGTATCAATTACAAAATGTCTTCTTGGCGGGGTCCATGCTGCTCATCTTTTTCGTTTTCTGTGTTGTGTTTTTGTGTTTGTTTTTCTTCGTCCGGTGTCTTGTGTACCGAATGTTGCCAGTGTCTCTGGATTGTCCATTCTTGATTACCACTGTGCAGGGATTTTTCCAAATTCTGTCATCAGCTTAAGCATTTGTCTATGAATAGTAGGCAATATATGGGATTATTTATTAAAATCGTAAATCGAAGGACAGAAAATACAATGACCAAAAGAAACTTGAGGCTAAGTGGACTGAGCCTGTGTCACTTACCTGTCATTTTGTTTGAAGGAAACTTGATATAGAACTTTCCGGTTTCAATGGAGAATATTTTATAATTTCAGCCAATCAGAAACAAGAATTACCAATGTTTTTGCCCAATCGGGATGAAATAGGGAAATCTAATAAAGGACATTCCATAGATGTTTCATTTCGGTTCATTCGGCCAAGTCGTTTCAGAGGAAAGATTTTTAGAAATCGACCAAATAGAAAAAAGAATTACCTATGGCGGTCATGTTTGTTAACAAATCGGAACGAAATGAGCAAGCTTAATAGAGGACCGTTCATAGATGCTTCCTATCAAGTTTTGGTTTAATTGGCCTAGCGGTTTCAGAGGAGAAGATTCAAATGTGAATAGTTGACAGACGAGAGACACCAAGTAGTGGCAAAAAACCACACGGCCTTTCGGCCAGGTGAACTAAAAAGGACAAAACAACAATCAATGGTCTACATAACATTACACAGAAAACTAAAGATTGAGCAACACGAAACCGACCAAAATCCGGGGTGAATTCTGGAGCTCCGGAAGGGTAAACAGTTCCTACTCCACTCGTGACACCCGTCGTGTTACTCCTGTTACAGACGTTCCTAACGATGAAACAAGTCATGGTGGCGGTCATAAAACTTTGAAAGTGATGACCTCAGCTTAAACACCAGGAATCCTTGGTTCAGTAGTTTCCTTGTTAGCAGCAACCCTCTATCAAGGACATCATGATAGCAACCACAAGCTCTGGAATATTATTTCAACTGAGAGATACCCCATATTCAGGTGCTGCATATAAATGGAAAGATCACAATGAAAAAATTAAATCTTCTTTTGTATCGTAAAGTTTCGTTCTTAACTCGTTCCACTGTCCATTTCTAGATGTAGCCCATGGTATGAAGCAGACCTATCTGTATCTGTGGTATTATTTATTTCAGGTGGCGTGGAATAGATGCGATCACCAAAATCACCACACTTATTTTGTGAAAGGGTATCTGTGCATAGCGCAGAGTGTACTTAAAGCATCTTCTTTTCGCTTTTCTTGAGAAACCCCAGTATGAAATCTACCTCATATACGAATCAAGGAACTAGTCGGCGAGAAGAGACACACAGTTGGCACCTACATAAACGCCGTTTGTCTGTAACTTCTACAAAACACAACTAATAGGTTGTCAATCAAAACCTCTAGCAGTTTGATGAAATCAGTTTCGGAGAACTTTTTGATAAAATCGGTGTTTTAGTTTTAAGTAAGGAATAGTTGAGTCGTGTAGAGGGTAGATAAATCAAATGATTTCATGTTATTGTACCAGGACATGGCTCTTGCTTGTATATACACTAACATATCTTTAGACTTTTTCAGATTCCAAAACTGATTCATACCACCCCTTGAGTAGCTAGTGTCATGGCAACTCTAACACCGCTGATAGAATATATATGACTAATTTGGAAGGTTTCGTGGAGTATTTGGCGGACCCAGAAATATATTACACTGTTTGCAATGACACTTGTGTGTACTTTAGGAATTCAGTAGAATGTCGGAATTCCAAAAGAACACAAAGCATACCTATGATTGTCCAGGATTTCCTCTGTAGTATTTAGGTTGAAAAGTGAATTATCACTACATAATTCCCTTATGAAGCAGTCTATGTAATGTTATTTACACACAAAAATAAGGCATTGCTAAGGACCTTGACTGCAGGGACAACAGCATACTTATCATGGACAGGTAAGACTGGTGTTTAGAAACATTTGAGTCTTTCAGATCGATGTTGTGTGAGTTCTCATTGACCTATTAAGTTTTTAATTCTAATTTGTATCAACGACTTCACAGTCTTAATGCATTAGGAAAGAGTATTTATATCTTCTTGTATACGGTTTCCTCGTTGTCTGGAATAATCCTCGATTGAATCTATAAGAATTGTAAGATTATGTCTCCAATGTATGGGTTCTGCCCTCTGACTATCATACTTCAGGAAGTAGCCTTGTTGGTAATATTAATGTCATTAGTTATAACGGGGCGAGTCAGATTTCATAAATCAAAAAATGAAGCAGACTTGTCTGCATCTGTGGTGTTTTTTAATTTCAAGATAAATAGGATAGATGTGATCAACATGTTCACCAAGTTTAGAATTGTTTAGTGAAAGGTCATCATCTATATCTCGGTACATGACATTAAAGGATTAGACTATTAGCTTTTTTTTTCTTTTTTTCTTTTTTTATGGGAAGCCCTTGCATGACGTCTGCTTCATACGAATTACGAAACAAGTTGGTGAGGAACAATGGGAATAGCTGGTATATATAGGAATGCAAACTCTCTATTAATAAACACATCCACCAAAAATAACAAACATATCGTGTCGTGACATCTGCTCGGTCATGCAATAAAGTCGGTCATTTGTTTTGATTTACCATTCTCACGCAGCACGAGGCCAATGACGTCATTCTGTATATTTATAACGTATATAGACGCCGAAGCAGTGTTTTAAAACTTGAAGATTATAAAATGCGATTAAAACAAGTAAGATTGACATTGAACAAATTCCAAGTAAGTAAAAAAGCACCTTTTTACTAATGTCCTTTTTACCCAGTCATTCTGCCTGTGAAATCTATTTTAAGGGATGGTATTCCCCAAACATTTTTATATTTCCGGTTTGTTCATGACCGTTTCTGGAATGTAGGCCATGCAAATTGTATTTTAAAATACTTTGAAAATATGATGATTTATCATTCACATTCTACCAAAATGGCTGATTGTTCTTTGTGAGTGAGTGATGTATTCTGGGATATTAAATGTGATTAAAATAATGAAATCAGTCATTAATTGTTTTACAANGTTGTTGATTATGTCTCCAATGTATGGGTTCTGCCCTCTGACTATCATACTTCAGGAAGTAGCGTTGTTGATTATGTCTCCAATGTATGGGTTCTGCCCTCTGACTATCATACTTCAGGAAGTAGCGTTGTTGATTATGTCTCCAATGTATGGGTTCTGCCCTCTGACTATCATATCTCAGGAAGTAGCGTTGTTGATTATGTCTCCAATGTATGGGTTCTGCCCTCTGACTATCATATCTCAGGAAGTAGTGTTGTTGGTAATATTAATGTCATTAGTTATAACGGGGCGAGTCAGATTTCATAAATCAAAAAATGAAGCAGACTTGTCTGCATCTGTGGTGTTTTTTAATTTCAAGATAAATAGGATAGATGTGATCAACATGTTCACCAAGTTTAGAATTGTTTAGTGAAAGGTCATCATCTATATCTCGGTACATGACATTAAAGGATTAGACTATTAGCTTTTTTTTTCTTTTTTTCTTTTTTTATGGGAAGCCCTTGCATGACGTCTGCTTCATACGAATTACGAAACAAGTGGGTGAGGAACAATGGGAATAGCTGGTATACATAGGAATGCAAACTCTCTGTTAATAAACACGTCCACCAAAAATAACAAACATATTTGATAATGTCAGTTTCAGATTTTTGTTGTTGTTGCGTGAAGGATAGAGAAGTCAAATGTTTTAATCTTATTGTATGAAGGGAGTGATCTTGATTGTATGTAATCTATTAAGTCTAACAGTTCTTTAGACTTTTTCTGAATCCACATCTGATTCACACCACCATTTGAGTACCTAGAGTTACAGTAACACTGAAGCCGGATTTTGACCGTTGATAGCACATTATATGTTATTCGGGATCTTCACATGGAATATAAGCCCGTATCCCCTGTGAAGATCTCGAATAACAATTATATTCTACTGCCGGTACAGAAGTGTTCCGATTAAACTAGCACTAGAAAACCCACTCACAAACTGTGACACTTTTCCGGATAACAATGATCCTATTGACGTGGGTGTACTTTGGCACCAGGTTTGCTTTTTTTTAAATTTAACTCTTCAACGGAAATGCGATGCAAACCGTATTGCCATTTTTGTTTACTAGCAGACGACAAATTTCCATTATCTCCCCTTTTTACAAACAGAAAAATGAATTATCACAACGGATATGGGGGAAAATCCGTAAAAACAAAATCATGTCCATATCCCCGGCCCTACCAATCAAATTACATCATTAGCCAAGATATTTCACTCCAGTAGAATGTATATTAATAATTTGGAACGGGTTTAGTGGAGTATTTGAAGGACCCATCAATACAACGCTGTTTGCAAGGACACATGTGTAATATTTAGTAATTCAGTAGAGTGACGGAAGATCCAGTTCTTTGTCTTTGGTTGAAATGCCAATGATTGTTCGGGATTTCCTCTCGTAAGTGTCGTCGGGGTATATGTACGGTTGCCAAGTGAATTGTTAATACTTAAAGAGACATTAGCTACGATTTTGACCAAAAAAATTATATGTTTTCGAAATTGGTAAATAGCTTTAAAAGGATGAAATAAATATAAATATTTCACATTAAACAGCTTATCGTACCACTTTTCGAAAATTACCACCGATTAATTATTTCCTTACAAGCAAATAATTTGACCTCGCTTTCTTCGTATGCAAGTGACCTTAATAGTGACAGGTAAAAACGAATAATTTGTATTTTGTCGCTTATTAACTGCAAACTTGCATGGTTCTTTGTCCGTAATTAACGCCGACTAAAAGCAGATTCACAGAAAATAAGAAATAAGTGCATTGTTGTACTGATTTAATGACGATTCGGCAAACTCCGTAAAGAATGCCGATAATTAATAAGATGGCGTCGATTTCTTGCACCTTTTTCTCCCGATGCGCGCACATTTCATAACATTTATATTAAAGTTACAGAAACACGTTTTATTAAGGCATCAATCATATCTGATAGTTTTTATGCACGGGTGGTTTGCTACGTCACACGCACGGATACTTGAACATCGCCTCGAGGTAGGTTTATGCAGTTGTACAATTTAAAAAAAGGAAAACTAACAAAACCAAGTAGTNAAAGCAGATTCACAGAAAATAAGAAATAAGTGCATTGTTGTACTGATTTAATGACGATTCGGCAAACTCCGTAAACAATGCCGATAATTAATAAGATGGCGTCCATTTCTTGCACCTTTTTCTCCCGATGCGCGCACATTTCATAACATTTATATTAAAGTTACAGAAACACGTCAGTTTTGCAAGCACTTCTGTACAGTCAAAATTTAGGGCAAGGATATCGTTTACACAAAACCCATTTAACTGTATAGAAGTGTTTGCAAAACTGACGGGTTTCCACTCAATGAATGTATGCTAACAATGGAGTCTGATATGTGGACCCTTCGGTGAACTACTTGGTTTTGTTAGTTTTCCTTTTTTTAAATTGTACAACTGCATAAACCTACCTCGAGACGATGTTCAAGTATCCGTGCGTGTGACGTAGCAAACCACCGTGTTATGGGTAACAAAAATTTACGATTTTGGCAGATAATGCCCATTTAATTCATTTATCAAGCAGTCTATGTTATTATATATTTTAATCGAATATTCAAAACAAATACAAAAATAAAACTCGCTGAATAATAATTTCAATGTTACAAAATCCAAACTTTAAAGTTATTCGTGAATAAAGGATACATATATGGGATTGACTTTTTATTTTACTTTATTTTACTTTACTCTGTGTTTTACTCATATAGGAAGTGAGTCACGCTGTATATTATCATTAAAAGAGGAAAATCTGTATATAAAAAAATTAAACTGGTGACAAATTTTCAATTTTCGTCTTGAATCGTGACGAAAGATCAATTAAAATATACATTACACAAATTAAATTTGTTCTTCTTTATGACTATGATTTTTATCATCTTTTATACCAAAACCGGATGTTGTACGTACATGTATGTCTGTTTTATTTATTAGTTAAATATACTGTCTGGGAGTGAATTAAATCATTCAACTGATGTCAGTGATTCGTGGATGAGGCTCACATAACTATATAAAATAAAATAAGTTTAAAAAAAAAGAAGGAAATTACGAAGGGGGAATAAAAGCTCCGTCTTACAATTTTGAAATCGTCCCTTGAATATATTTTCACCAATATCTTCTTTCATAGAATGGAAAATCTGTCAGTACAGTGGGAAGAAGTTAAAACAAATTATGTCAGGGACAAAATAATACCGCAGGGACAAAATAATACAATTCATACACCATCATACATTTCAATTTTCTCGTAAACAGATCTGATAAGTGTCATGAATTTAAGAATTACAATTTTATTTTCACAAATTCTAAAATGCAGGTTAACGAACAATGAAGGCATCCTCAACCTGTAACGGGTGCCACTTGTGGAGCGGAAACTGCCTACCCTTCCGAAGCACCTGAGTTCATCCCGGTTTTTAATTGGGTTTGTGTTGCTCGGTCTTTGGTTTTCTATAATTACATTACTTCCATTTTTCATTGAAATGCTACAATATGATTGGTTATGAAGTGGTCACATGATTATAAAAGCAAAATCCAATTGGATTGTAGCAATATAAATTACAACTAAACAAAAAGACAATTAAAAGAAATGTACTGTATGATAATATATAAAATCTGTATGGTTATACGTCTCTAATGACTGTTGATTCAAATGAATCTTCATGTGTTGAGGGAGTTAGTATTATACTTAACATAGTTATTATAATTATACGCTTCTATATATTATCTCTTATTTCTTTTCTATTAATATCACAGTCAAAAAAGAAATGAGATTCATCATCTAGACAGTTACATAGTATATATTTTATGTGATGCTTTGGTTGGTTTTGTTTTGTGTATCTTCTAATTTCTATTAACAGTTGATGGTCTAAATTTTGTTATGATCTGTCTAGTTTCTTTATTTGGGTTTTTGGAATAACCTTCATCAGATACGCTCAAAGCCAAATAATCTTTAAAATCTTTGAAAGAAAGAAAACTAAAGGGCCTAAGCATTATATCCACAATCTCAAATCTTTTGTTTTTAAAGAATTCATTAATGTTCTACATTTTATATATGGAAATGTTGATCGAAGATTTTAAAAAAAATTGTAAGGCTCTTAGACTCTAAAGTTTTCACAGATATACTTCTTACATAGTTTGTCTTACCTCGAAACCGCCACAATTTACACGGTGATCATTTGTATTGATCGGATATAACGTGTCGTTTAATCTCCACAAAGAAGAACGTCCAGGGGGGTCAACCAATCTCCCCCCACCACCTCTGTCTAAATATTCTCCAAAAGTCACAGCTAGAATTATTGATAATAACATATATCCCTTTAAATTAATTAAACAGAGTTGTGAATAGTTCCAATCAAGAGACATAATTATTCATAGGCGAATACGTTAATATCTGAAGTAAATAGAGATGGGATCGAAGGGATGGTAAAGTTTATTTTATAAAGACCGCAAGGTAAGGATTCATTGCTCCGTAACAGAAATACATTTATGTGAATCAATTATCCGTAACAATCAGATAAAAAAGTTTTACTAAAACATCAATCGTAGACGATGAAAGAAAGTAACCAATCAGAGGTCACTGTTTAAAATTTCTTCGAAGAAACGTCATTTGTCCAGAGGATATGTTTACACACGGACGCTCTGCATACATAAAAAGGTCCAGATCAAAGTTTACTGATTAAAAAACATGTGTAACATTGTTACATGTTATCTGGTATCATCATTATCTACTAATATACCTGAAGGTGGACGAACAATAATAACATTCAAACATGCAAATAATCGAAATTACATTTTTTTTTTACTTTTGTCGTGTTTTGATCGAAATAAAATCTAGGATGTCTGAAACATCGCATATTTATGAACCTTTTTTTTTTTAAGCATAAAACTTTTCGAGATATACATGGTCAAAATTCTCAAGAGTTTAATTCCTATTTCTTAATTATATGTTTGTAATTCTTAATTCTTTGTTCTAACTTCACCATTCTTTATTTCGTCTTTCTATCAACCAGAACCATATTAAAAACACATTTTTGATGGAAATTCATTTAAGATTTTAAGTACATATTTATGCTTAATTCTATTTTTTAATTCTAATTTCATCATTTGCATTTCTAAATTCTTCTTTCTCAATCATCATTTCTTCTCTCTTAATCGTTATATTTTCACCCGATTCCAAATCCTTCATTACTAAATGTTTAATCCCCTTTTCAATATCATTCTTCCAGTTGAAAATTTTATTCTTACTCCTTATCTCTATATTAACGTGTTTAACTTGGCTAAGCGTTATGGAATATCTGTGTCACAAATGACCTCGAATATACGTTCCACTTGTCGTAAAGACTTCCCGGTCCTTTCCTCGTTCATGACTTATCACCGGGTTTGTAACTAGATTAAGTCGACGCGTGCCACTAGTGGAGCAGGAACTGTTCACCCTTCCGTAACACCTGAGTTCACGCCCGGTTTTTTAGTGGGGTTCGTGTTACTCGATTTTTAGTTTTTTGTGTATGTTTTGTAGATCGTTGTTTGTCCTTTTGTACTTTTTCTTTTAGCCATCGTGTTGTCTGTCCTTCAGCGATTTACGGATTCTGATTACCTCTTTGGTATCTTCAAACTCTTCTTAATAATTAATAAGGAATACAAAAACAACAAATATAGAACTAAAAATAAAGCATTCTTAGAATTTTGACCCAAATTGCTTTCTTTAATCAAACCTACAAAGCCCAAAAAAAAATATCTCAAAAGATGACCATGTTCCTACAAAAACAATCCAAATAGAACACAGACAACATGTACGGCACCAATTGTCAGTTATACCAATCCGCAATACTTTTAATCGATCACAAGTAAAATCAGTAAATTTATCGGTCCTATAAGTCACGCACATGTGACATTATTTCAATTGAAAGGGTGGAATGACCAGTCGTTAAAAAGTAACAACTACAGAAAAATATATTTTGATGGTATTACTGTTTGCGTACGGTAGATCGTGGGTTGTGGCCAAACCTAAAACTATAAAATTGATATTTATTGTTTATGCACTAAGCACGCAATATTCAGAAATACCAGAACAAAGTATGCAGCATTGGGATGAGTGTGTGAATGATTGTTGTTTAATGCCAAGTGACAGTTTTCAGTTACATTTTGATGATGATGATGATGTTGTTGTCCGCTTTGTACTAGACCAACACGCTTAGTTGGAGTTTTATAGTGTTGTCCGCTTTGTACTAGACCAACATGCTTAGTTGGAGTTTTATAGTGTTGTCCGCTTTGTACTAGACCAACACGCTTAGTTGGAGTTTTATAGTGTTGTCCGCTTTGTACTAGACCAACACGCTTAGTTGGAGTTTTATAGTGTTGTCCGCTTTGTACTAGACCAACACGCTTAGTTGGAGTT
>MJUT01046268.1:422276-440016 GCA_002080005.1 Gigantidas platifrons | reverse complement strand
GCTTAGTTGGAGTTTTATAGTGTTGTCCGCTTTGTACTAGACCAACACGCTTAGTTGGAGTTTTATAGTGTTGTCCGCTTTGTACTAGACCAACACGCTTAGTTGGGGTTTTATAGTGTTGTCCGCTTTGTACTAGACCAACACGCTTAGTTGCGGTTTTATAGTGTTGTCCGCTTTGTACTAGACCAACACGCTTAGTTGGGGTTTTATAGTGGTAGATCACTAAAACAACAGTCCTTGGTGGGAAGACATGTCGCTCTACTCGAAAACATTATACATAATGTACTGATTCCAATACAATCATTATTTGCTCTTATTCATTAATGCTGCTTAGCGGAGAAACAGCAAATACCAGTTTCATAATCTTTGGTTTGACCCGACCGGATAAACGTAGACCCAGCTCTAGAACCACTCGTGAGTTGTTTCCACATTAAAGGTTTTTTGTAGGGGTGAAAAACATATCAGATATTGCAGACTATGTGGCATTGATTATCCTGGAAACAATGACGGAAACACCAACAAAACAAAACCCATTATTGAAGACGCTACAGTGACTGTACACTGTAAAACACCAATACAAACGCTGTGTCTTTACTTAATTAATTTCTAAGTGGAAAGTTGCATAGCCTCTCGTGTTCATTTACATCCATGTATACATATTCATAACTAAAAATAGTTAAATTGATGCTTTGTCTGTTAAACATTAAACATGGTATGAAAAATCCCGAGACACATTTGTATGGAGCGTAATGTTTTTATTTTTATATTTTGTTTTGTTTTATTAGTTCCACATAGACTGAATACTGGGGTATGTACTTTTATATTTATACATAACTACAGAAGAACAAGAAGCTCACATTAATGTTTGGAAATACCCCGACACATTAGTAGCTTTAAATAGAGCGCGTCAGTGGAGATCAAAGTGAACACTAAAAAAGATATAAAATAGAATAATGTACTTATATACAGGACATACTGAGAAAAGTGCTTGTTGCAGGGTGTACGTGGGTCGTCCCGTGTAAAGAACCAAACAGTGTTCTGGTACAGACGGAGAGAGTAAGAGCGCCGTCCCCGACTATAACTTGTTCTCATCATTTACAGATACAAATTAGTAGCTACCTGGTCCTCGTTGAAAACAAAACACTGTATGGAGGGCCATATATGAAAATCAGTTATGCAGTCTCTGGGAAGATTTTCCAAAAGGATATCTTCAATCTACAAACTAAGGCTGTGGGTTCGAATCCCGCTCGGGTGTACTCCATACAACATTATGTGATCAAGTTTGTCAGTGACTTGCGACAGGTCAGTGGTTTTCTCCAGGTACCTTCACCAATAAAACTGATCTCCACGATATAACTGAAATATTGTTGAAAGTTGCGTTAAACACCATTACCCTAACCCCCTTTAATCTACAAAAGAAGCCCAGATTTGTAGAGCATCACTGAATGGTCACTAATAAAAAGGTTGGGGTTCATTATAGTTGAACATTTTCTGAGAAGACTTTTTTCCTGTTTACAATACTGCCATATATGTCCTGTGTTGACCTATGGCCAGCAGCGGAATTCATCTTAGTTTTTTCAATCGACATAAAATTAAAACTATTTCAGGTTTCAGTGGAGAAGATTTTTAAATCAATTATGGATAAAATATGCCTAATTTACATATTCAGCTGAAAACCCTCAAAATTATAAATTTAATGGAAAAACTAACCAGCAAAGAGCTACAGTTTAAAATTTGGCTTCTTAAGTTTGAAAATTTCCATCTTAAGTAATAGCGGCCATCTTGGATAGAAGTCGGGGTTGTCATATAAAATTTTGAAAGACCACGCTAGGACTACCCAAGCATAGATTAAAATAAATTTGCTCAAGGGTTTCAGAGGAAATTAGATTTTCCATTAGGGTTTTCTTAAGTCAAAATCAGCTTAATTTGCATATTTTCGGCAATAATCGACAAAGCGCATCATATTTCAGCTAAGACGCAGTGAACGACATAATTACGGTGATTTTCGATAACTTAATAAAACAATGAAAACTGTAGAAAGATGCTGAGCTGTTCATATTTTTACTTCGAAATTGTTGTTTTTTTTTAGCAAATATTGCCAAACATAATCATATATAAAATTGTGCGTTTTTAATTTCTTCATCAGTGGACAAAAATTTTGATTATAATTTGAAAAAAGCACTTTAATTGTTTTGATCGAGTTCCATTGACGGTGTGTGTTCTTGTCTGAAGACCGTCTCAGGATGGAGATTTTTCATGTGCCAATCAAGCACGTGTTGTTGATGACAGCGATAGTCACATATCTCGCACTCAAATGTGCACATATCACTGTCATTGTGCAGCAGAAGATGGAACTTTAAATCTCGTTCTGACGTGAACTCCTCGTCACATCCGGGTTTTGAACACGTATAACCCTTCACACTATAATGTTTCGATTTAATGTGTTCTTCTAATGAACCGTGATTTGAAAATCTTTCCTTGCACCCATCGAAAATGCAACGTAACAGGTGATTATTTTCATGGCGTTTACGGATATGAGTTTGAAGTTTATACAGAGCCGTGTAAACTTTTTCACAGTTCTGATAGGGGCAGGCGTGGTAGCGGATCTCGTGACACAATTGTTGGTGCAGCTTAAATTTCTGATAATTTACAAATGTTTTGTCACATTCGGAACAGTTGAACTCTTTAACTGTTGTATTTTGATGGACGTTTTGCTTGTGACTGAGGAGTGATGAAAATTGTAAGAACCGTTCATTGCACTGTGAGCAGACGATAGAGACTGACGATTCGTTCGTGTTGTCGTCTGCTGGTGTCTTACATTCGTGACATTTTAGTAATTTGTCTATACATTCGTCGTTTGTCATGTCATTTCTTTGAACATAAGATATTTTCACAGTTTCACATTTATTACAGCAATATTTGATTTGAATGTGTTTTTCTCTATGTTCATCTCGTTTCTCAACCGGGACTATTTCGTTACATATCTTGCAATGAAAGAGTTGCTGAAACATATCTTTACCACTTCCGTCTTTATCATCGTCTGACTGCTTAGTTTCTTCGTTGCTTGAAGTGATGATAGATCCCGAGGACGATCCATTCGAATCGCTTTCATCTGCAGGTTGCGGTATTCTAGCGGCCATGCCATTTGGTGAAATTTGAGGTGTAATTGTGTGTTGACCACTTTGAATAATAGGACTGAAAACTTCCGGTGGTTGAACAGTACTGCTGACGACTCCTTGGGGGAAATGATGAATTGTTGCTGGCATATATTGTTCAGTGTTTAAAACATTACTTTCCACTTGGCCTTCCATCATCGCGAACATTTTCTTTTTTGGTGGTCTACCGCGGCGTTTCATGCCTGGTATCCATGGGCTTTTCTTCTTTTCTTTTTCGGGTTTATTTATATTGCGAAGTTTAAAGGACGTGCAAATAAAATTATTTGATGAAGTTGATTTAGATTTCAAAAGTTCGGCTGTACTTTGGCGCTTACGCGGACGTATGTTGACTAGAGATTTTGAAGACAGAATCATTTCTTGGTATATTGCACCGCTTTGCGCATTTGCGATGGAGGTGGTTGTTGTCATATTCTGTTGTGACATTACTGGTGACTGTGTTTCATTTACAGACAAGACCTCGTTTAATTTTTGTTCCGCCATATTATAAATCTGAGCTTCAACGGGAACATTAAGTGACATCGCTTCTGATGTTACACAAGATACATTTTTGCTGACATCTTTGTTGATATTGTGTTCCTTGTCCCCCATTGATGTTTGTTGGACGTTGCTTTCAACTACATTTGTGGCAGTAGTTGTATTAATATTGGCATTAGTGTTGTTGGTGGCATTTCCGACACTGCCAGTGTTCATCATATTGTTAACATTTAATACAATGGCAGGTTGTGGGCATGGTGTAAATTGTGGGAAAAAGTTCGTGACAGGAAAGTCAAACCTAGGAATCTTGCTTGTATCTGATAACATTCTTGTTAAAACAGGCACTTTTGGCGGTCTTCCTCTCTTTCGCACCGGCCGACCAACATTTGCAAATGACGAGTTTGGATAAACCATCATCATTGGTGAATTATTTTGCGACTCTGGTGTCATAGGTACACCATTGGCTGGTACAAAAATTCCATTTTGTGATGAAGGTATACCTGTTACTGGTACCAACATAAATGGTTGTTGTTGTAACTGTGGAGTAACAGGTGTTTCTGGATTCCTACCATGTGGTTCCTCGATATGCTCTGTTTTAATAAAGTTCATATCAGAATTGTTCATTTCAAGTTGACCATCCATATCTTGATGCGGAAGATTTTCTTCGGATTCCATCAACTGTTTTTGTGCTTTTTGTAAATTCCTTACAGCTAGTGTTGGGTCATTTTTTGGAGTCCTTGTTCTTCTGCTCCATGGTAATTTCAGAACGCTTGTATACACGCCATGATGTGATGTATTTTCTGCAATCAATTTCATTTGACCTTTTTTAGCATTACTTTTACCACTAGCTTTATGAAGCTTAGCTGTTATACCATGCGGGTTCAATGCCTGCATGGCCATGTGAGCATCTGTTTGTGATATAATGTCCTGTGAGTATTTCATTTTTTCCATCTTTTGTTCCCTTTCCAACGTATCCTCATTCTGCTTGGGAGAAATGATAATACCATTTTCATCACATAGACTTGCAACCAATGGAAAGGCAGATGAAACACTTCCGTTGTCCTTTGATGTTCCAGACATATATGCCTCTTGTGTTTTGATGTCTGCTGATTCGTTCGAATATGCATATTCAACATTTTGATCATGTGTGCTATTTCGAATAGAATTTTCCGAACCCATACTTGGAGAATACATGCTTTGTCGAGAACGTGGTCGATTGTTTCCGGTAAAACTTTGGCCTTCTGAACTACTGTCAGAGTTCTGCTCTTTAATGACGGTTGGTACCCTCATAGAATTCTTGTATCCATTGGAGAACGTGTTTTCTGTATTGCACGACGGGTAATTTTCATCGCTCCAGTAGTAGGGTTCAGTAGGATACATCCTTGTAGGAGACGGGTTATGCTGAACTTCAACTGATTTAAGAATAAATTGCGTCTCGTCATTGGACACATTTGTCTCAGATGTTTCAGTTACGTCCCTTTTTGTACGTGTAACCTCCCCTGGACTGACGGATCGGTCGTTTTCATAATAATCAATGAGGCCCGTTTTGTCTTTATCTGAACTTTGAATGGAAACATCGAACAGCTGACTGGTCAGTCTGGAGCCTCCTACATTTCTGTCAGATCCAGGAGTACTGAAAAAAACAGAAGAATGTGTCGGTTAAAAACCAGTTCAGCAAGAATTGACAAAAGTCATATTGATTTATAATATAACTGTGTTGTTAATAAACGAATTATTCATTCGAGAACTGATAGTTAATAAACAAAACATTATATTCCAAAACACTTGTCTAGAATTCGTCACCATCGTCAGTGACTTACGACAGGTCGGTGGTTTTCTCCCGGTCTTCCGATTTCTTCCACCAATAAAACTGACCGCCATGATATAACTGAAATATTGTTGAAAGTGGCGTTAAACACCATAAACCAACCAATCCAACCATCGTCCGTAACATGGCTAATCACGCTCCTATACTATTCACTCGTCACAGTGAGAGTGATTAACCCAGGGTTACCGACGTTGCTTCATCATTGACTACGAATAGTATGTTGGTCGTAATTCTCTTATTTTTGTATTTATTTGCATGCAGTGACATCACATTGTGCAGTTTGAATGTGCAAGTAACGTTTGAACATACCAAAGGGATCAGAAGCTGTAATTAGAAGGATAGACAACAGAATAGCCAAATTAAACAGGACAAACAATGATGTGGAAAACACTACACAAACTACTATGATAGAGCAATAAGAACCCCACTAAAACATGGAGGTGAACTCATGACGTGCTCATGAAGGGTGAAACTTCCTGCTCCACATGTGGCATCCGTCGTGTTAATATTATTACACACCCGTTGTCAGGGGAGAGGACCAGATTGTGATTATGACAAACGGAACATATCCACGGTCATTTGTGACACAGATATTCCGTTAACCTGGTGACGACCGTAGAGTTTTTGAAGTGATAACTTCAACTTAGCTACGAGGAACCCTTGGATCAGCAGCTTCCTTGTTAACAGCAAACCTCTATCAAGGAAATCCGGATAGGAACCACAAGCTCTGGAATATAAACTGATAGATATATACTCCAGATGCAGTTGCTGCTGGAATGTTGCTACATATAAATCGAAGGTTCACAATGGAAAAATTTAAATCACTTTTGTATCATAAAGTCTCGTTCTTAAACGGCCCTCACTGTCAATTTCGAGATGTAGGTCAAGGTATGAAATCGACTTATTCTTAACTGTAAATGTGATATCCTTTATTTCAAGCTCAATGGGATATATGCTATCAACAAAATCAAGCACTTTATAACTGAAATACTGTATCAATTTATATGATTGCAAAACTAGAGCATGCTTCTTATCTCCGAAAAGTGTCTCATTCGATCTGAGGACCTCTCGTATTGTACGCAATCGTAGTACAAACTGGGCTATAGGTAATAAGTGGTTATGAACCTACTACTGTTGATCTGACCTTATATAGAGTAGGATACCCGTTACACGTGCATAGCTCGGAGTTAAATATTTGTAAGGTAAACAACTGTATATACAATGTGTCGCTCGTAGTAGGACATTGTCTATAGGTTCATTCATTTGGTGATGGTCAATAAACTTAGTTCAGCCCCGCCACTTTTTATTGGGAGGCCTGTATCGAACCAGGAGAGTGAGCAGTCGTGTATTTGTGTATGCATTTTGTATAAATAAACGTTGGAGAATACCGAAGGCCAGGGCAATCAAAAACGGACATTCCAGAGATATTGTCAACATAGGGTACACAAGACAAAGAAAAGCAAAACTGAAACACAACACAATATATTTTGGACATCACTATACGCAAACAAACACAAATAATGTAAATAAGACATGAGCCCTCCTGCAAACAAATGAAGGTACAGACGAACCGAACATCGTTTTTATGCAGAAATCGCAACAGACAGCACAGCACGAAACTCAGAACGTAAAGACACATAATAAGACAACACAAAAATCTAAAAAGATGAGCAACACGGACCCCACCAAAAAACTAAAAAGATGAGTAACACGTACCCCACCAAAACACCGGAACACGGACCCCACCAAAACACCGGGGGTGAACTCGTGTGCTCACGAAGGGTAGGCAGTTCCTGCTTCTTATAAAGCACCCGTCGTGTCACTCATATGCATAGTCAAGTCCGGTCAAAGTCTTGGCAGTGATAGAGGAAAGACAACATCTACGTAAAAAGTCAAAGATCCATTGTCATTTGAGATATGGATATTTCGTAACGGTCAACCAGATTATGATGACGACCGTAGAATTTTTAAAGCGATGAAATCAACCTAGAATCAACATAGCCTTGTCGGAGTAGCTTTTGCTCAGCAGCAGAGCTCTATCTAGAAAATCACTGTTCTAGGCACAAGCTCTAGAATAATGTATGAGTTGTGAGTGGATATCGATTTTGTCTATTTCTGTGATTTTTCTATAAGATTTTGGAACTGTTCCGACAGTGTGGTATTATGTTATTAGTTCAAGACAGTATGATGACTTCAACATATATGATTTCATCTACATTATAGACTGGTACCTATAAATATGTGTTTTATAGTAATCTGTTGGCACGAGTCTTCTGTTATTATTTGAAGCTTTTTCATTATGGAAACAGATCAACATTAAACATTCTATTAATTTCCCAACAAGGAACGACAACTCAATTTCCGATTTCTTAGTAGAGAGATAGACACATACAAAACCCATGAAACCTTCACCATCCTGGAATGGATTACCTACATTAGAGTCTATTATCGAAGATTTTTTAGTTTAAACTGACTCCATGTATTTCTAAGTTTGACACCAGTATTTTTATTATAATATTTAGGAACAGCATCGGTAGCGTAATGGTTAGCGTGCTCTCCTCAAGTGTGGTAAATCACGTCAAACCAAAAGTTTATAAATTGGTGTTTGCAACTAAACTCATACTTCATAAGTGTTTGCCTACTAGACCATGTGTGATTGACTAGGACATGTGTGATTGACTAGGACAGGTGTGACTGACTAGGACATGTGTGATTGACTAGGACAGGTGTGATTGACTAGGACATGTATGATTGACTAGGACATGTGTGAATGACTAGGACAGGTGTGATTGACTAGGACAGGTATTATTGACCAGGACAGGTGTGATTGACTAGAACAGGTATTATTGACAAGGACATGTATGATTGACTAGGACATGTGTGGATGAATAGGACAGGTGTGATTGACTAGGACCGGTATTATTGACTAGGACAGGTGTGATTGACTAGAATAGGTATTATTGATAAGGACAGATATGATTGGCTAGGATATGTGTGATTGGCTATGACAGGTGTGATTGACTAGCACATGTGTAATTGACTAGGACAAGTGTGATTGGCTAGGACATGTGTGATTGACTAGGACAGGTGTGATTGACTACGACAGGTGTGATTGACTGACATGTATGATTGCTAGGACAGGTATTATTGGCTAGGACAGGTATTATTGACAAGGACATGTATGATTGGCTAGGACATGTGTGATTGACTAGGACAGATGTGATTGACTAGGACATGTGTGATTGGCTAGGACATGTGTGATTGACTAGGACAGGAGTGATTGACTACGACAGGTGTGATTGACTATGTGAGACATGTATGATTGGCTAGGACAGGTATTTTTGACAAGGACATGTATGATTGGCTAGGACATGTATGATTGGCTAGGACAGGTATTATTGAAAAGGACATGTATGATTGGCTAGGACATGTGTGATTGACTAGGACAGTTGTGATTGACTAGGACATGTGTGATTGACTACTACTGTCACATTCTATAATACTTACTGAGAATAATCGTGAATTAGTTTTCTCATCAAGGTGGCAGTATCGAGATTTGTTGCTTTTTTGAGAGCTTGGAATTCTCCAAGGAGGTCATCTGGAATGGCAATATTCTGGTCCTTTTCTTTGTTACATGTTTCGTTTGGTATGTTGGACACAGATGTCTTCTCACTAAGTACATATTTATCTTTACCATCAGACTCGCTACCGCTGGCAGATATGTTATCTGTATTGTTTGATTGTGGTTCGGCGTAAAATATCTGAAAAAAAACACACATTTATGTAATTTATTTTAACAAATGTGTGGAATTATGAAATGTTATGATGGTTTTGTCTACAATTGGCAAGTGTTCATTATTGAAGACCATACTGTCACTATGAAATGTAAAACAGCAATTAATGCGATGTTTCTGTACTTTAATTTGTGTCCTAAGTATACACTTGGATAATCTCTTATGTTTATTTACATCCTTATCCTTTCTTATTAGAGGCAGTAGTAGTTGGATTTATAACTACCTATGTAATCAGTGCCTATCACCACTAACGTTATATTTTCGAATGCTACTCGGGCGATGTGTGATTGATGCAACATTATGTGATAAAGTTTCCCAGTGACATGCGACAAGTCGGTGGTTTCCCCTCAGTACTCCGGTTACCTCCACCTATCCATTTTCTCTTCCCCACTCCCATTTTGTTAACTTGGGTCAATCTATCTCGAGCCACCTCAAGTTAATTTGTGTCTGATTTATATTGTTTGTTAATTTGTTTTCGTCATGAATAACTCCGAAATAGATACCCACGTGACATTATTGCCATCATAATTACTTTTGAATAAGAGCCATATGTAGTGGCTTTATTTTGTGTTCTGTGATTAGAGGTCAGAGGTCGTTGTTCGTTTTGTTGTTATTGGTAGGATTGTTGACATTCATTTTCATAAATCAATGCCAAGAGGAATAACTCTTACTAACTTTTATTAAATGTGAGGCAAAACCGTAAATATCTCATTATTCATTCGAATATTTCAAGATAATTTATGTATGTATTTGTGTTTTTGATTATTTGAGTGCACAGAGAGAATGTATGATGTTCCTTTATATGTTCACCCAGTTATATGTGAGGGTCGGAATTTGACTTCCATAGGGAAAGTATCATTTCACTAAGAGGGGCGGTTTGGATCCATAAAATCTAGTTTAACTCCCTTACTTTTTATTGAAGTGCCTATACCATGCCAGGCAAGTGAGTGTTATGTGTACATGTATGAGTGTTATGTGTACATGTATGAGTGTTATGTGTACATGTATGAGTGTTATGGATCTCGATCTTGCCTCTGTTTTTTACGACGTTTCGATGGGATTTTGGAATTGTTCCGACAGTGTAGTATTTTTTGTTTTTCATTTTTTTTTAAATTATTATTAGATACAATCCTGTTCCAACCTATTTTGTTCCATAGCATCGTCTCTTTGTGCCTTTTACATTGAATGAACATTTTTTTGACATATTAGTATATTAATGTTTATAATCATCATTATGTCAATACATGCCCCTTGTGGCAGAGTGATTACTAATAAATACAGTATCTATATAGCAATAAATAAACCTCGTTCGTTTGGAAGTCTTCACTATTCCTATTCGTGTACATGTATGTACAAATTCAACATTTTAATAAACTGATGACAACTAAATCAAGTTGTTCATTAACCATTTTAAGTGTAGATATAATATATCTTATTAATCCAATCATGGTCCCACAGGGGGGAAGTTACATAAATATAACAATTATGATTAATACAGTAGACAGTACATTGCTATAAACAGTAAATGTCAATAATTTTAATTGATAGTATACTCTGTAGTGATACAGTATATGTGGTACTATTGTACCTGTTCTCTGCCAAAGGGTAATCCAGGAAATTCAAAGAAACGATATCATACATACCAACAAAAACATAAATAAATAATAATAAAAAAAAGTAATCCTTGTAATGCATATCTTAGTTTGTACTAAGAAGTGGATAGTATATTAGGACTTATGGATGAAACATTGGATATCTGCAAGGGCCACCAAGGAACGGTGCTTATATATATGTTCCATTGAACATTCCACCTCGTGCCCCCAGCAGAACTCAAAGGTTATATAATATACAGATATATAAAGAGATATATTGCTACTCAGCCACAGACACCAAGGGACAGTGCTTCTGGAGATGTCCAGCATATATAGCTGTGACATTCTACATCGTATCTGAGGCAGAGACGCAAGACATCGAGAGAAGAAAAAAAACACAGACAGACGGATGGACAAAAAGAAATAAATAAATAAAGAATAATATATCCTGGGTCCTAGTCCGATATGATTTAATTGACCTACAATGTAAGTAGTAAATTTACATCAATTTAAAAGCAATGACAATACTCAGCTCTGTCACACTTGGACTTAGTGAACGACCATATAACATTTTATTATATTTCGGGGGGGGGGGGGGGGGGGGNTTTTTTTTTTAAATTCTGTCGCAATGTTTTATTGAAAAAAATACAAAAAATAAATAATCTGACACTGGGAGTATTCATCAAGAAATTTTGGTAAAATTTAAAGAAAATATCAAAGATTTTTCGAGTAAAAAAAACACCGATTTTTGTTTTGCGTGACAAAAAATATTCTGGTTCGGTGGGAAAAAAAGATATCCCTCCCCTAAGTTATTTGGTTAGTCCCTAAGTAGCTAATTCTGTCATCTGGTTGGGTGTTCTGTCAACGTCCAGATCTAATGGACAATATCTGGTTTTGATTTTATATATTTAAAAGAAATAACTGATGTCTAATATAAAAGATAAGTTAATAGTATGTTTTCATTTGTAGGATTTCTTTAAAAAGATGTAATTCAGCTGTAAAGTATATATGTAGATATACATTGTAAGTTGAATATTTGCATTCGATGTTTGGCAGACAAATCTAAATTTTTTATTTTACACCAGAATTATTGAGAACTGACCAAATATATTCTTCCAGATGGAAGAGAGTGTTTATTCAATGAAAATGTTGGTTTCATGCAGACAGCTAAATGAAGTGACAGTTTAATATGAAATTGTTGTAAACAATTTTGAATCCTATATCCGTGTTATCACTTTTACATATTAAAAAAATGATATATGAACTAATATCTAACTCCTAGGTGAGAAATCCTAATCACCTGCAGCCAAGAAGAAATCCTAATCACCTGCAGCCAAGAAGAAATCGTAGATTGAAGACAAAGAATGAGCATACCATGTGCATGAACTATTGCTGAAGCATCAGTATCCCTCAACCTCCACATTTACACTCATACCTAAACCAATCTATCATTCATGTTAGATGTTCGTTGTATCCTTTTTTATTTTATTTCCTTTGGAGATTAATTCTTATTAAGGTTAGATGGTATTTTCGTCTTTTGTTTCTTTGGGAATACATAGTGTATCGCCAAAAAAAAAGATACAACAAACAAGGTATGACAACATTTTCAGGTCCGTTATTACAATTTTACGACAAAGACCAAATATTCTTAAATATAAGTAAATCACGAGCGCTTATCAAAAACGAAATTTAGAAAAATGATGTAAATTTTCATAGTAATGTAGAATATAAATAAATCTTTTGTTCTCTGGGCTGTCTCTGTTGTATATATGTATAGATTATCCTTCAGTTGCCCGTGGATTGCGATATTTCTCCACTCAAGAGAGTTAAATTAAAAATTTTAACCACAAGCCGTCAGGTGAGTGGTTAAAAATTTTAATTTAACTCTCGAGAGTGGAGAAATATTGTAACCCACATGGGCAACTGAAGGAGAATTTGTTTCTCCCATTATTTAACACGAACTTTATTTAAAAATTTTAAATTAATGCGTTTGAAATTAATGCGGGGAAAGGCACGAGACATTGTAATCCTCTAGAGGATTACAGATTTGTCCACAACTGGTTCAGCGGGGTTAAAACGCCGTAATAATGGGATAAATGTTTATATCCATTTTGTATAGTTTTATTGTATATGGATGTCTTCTCTGTACCGTTGTAATTGTATAGTTTATAAGAATAAAGATGATTGATTGATTGATTGATTGTAATTTTAATTAGATTGTATCCAAACCAGAATATCAATATCAATTCAAATGTGATTTTTTTTTGGAAGGGGGGGGGTATTTTTTTCTTCTTTTCGAAACAATAAGTTTTGAGAATTGGTAAACTTTGAGGGTTTTGGAAAGTGTATAATTAAGAAATAAATCATGGAAGCCAAAATGTGTTTTGAGCTTTAACATGGATTTGCGGATAGTAGTATTTTATCCCGAGCCAGAAGCGAGGGGTAACATTTACTTGTATCCGCCAACCCATGCTAAAACTCAAAACACATTCTGACTTCCATGATTTATTTCGATTCTGATATGTCTAACAGTACAAATAAGGTAGTATGCTTTGATTAGAAGATGGTAATTTATATTTACATTTCCGGAAAAAGCGAGGTCAAATTATTTGCTTTCAAGCAAATAAGTCATCGATGGTAATTTTCGTTCTCAAAAGGAGGAAAGTGGTTCGATAAGCTGTTTAATGTGAAATATTTACCTTTATTTCATCATTTTAAAGCTATTTACCAATTTCCAAAACATATAACTTTTTTTTTGTCAAAATCGTAGCTAATGCCCCTTTAAGAAAAGATGAATGAATTTGAATTTTGAATTTTGGTGTTTAACGCCACTTTCAGCAATATTTCAGCTATATCATGGCGACCAGTTTTAGTGGTGGAGGAAGCCGGAGTACCCGGAGAGAACCACCGACCCTGGGCAAGCAACTGGTAAACTTTATCACTTGCGGCTGCGAGTCGAGTGCACCCTTTTTGTAATTTACAAAGCTGGGCGCGAACCCACGCCGTATTGGTTATAGGCTTGTATGAGCTGTTAGATCTAATGACCTAACTCATTGAGCCACCCGGGCCCCAAGAAAAGATGATAAATAAACTAAAACTACGTTAAGTTGAAGGCAACTAACACCGAATTGAGTGTTTCAAGCACAAAAAGACAGTGTCAGACCATACATACGAAAATGTATATCATTTTCAATGGCATTTTTACATGTGCTCTGCCTTAAACATGTCAAATGTTCAAATTCATCTTTTTTCCATCTTTTGTGAGTTTTTTTTTCTTTATTGTTTATGTTATTATTTATTTGCTGAACAAAAACCAATTGGATTGAAGCATGCAATGCAAACAAAAAATTAGTTAAAGGAAATATATATATACATTTTGTATTTCATTACATATCTCCTTTCCTAAGTTCTAATGTCTGTTAAGTAAAAAGAAACCACTTCTCTGGGTGTTGATGGACTTAATATTATATATTGTTTTCTAAATATTTATTATTATCAGGGAAGGTAATTATGGCTTCTAAGCTACTTGGATTTTAATACAAAATTGTATTTAAAACATCTAGTTGAAAGATTAGAATAAGACCATAATATTAGAACATTAACAGCTAAAATACCGAGAGAGAGAAAATAAACAGATAAATAATCAAATGAAGACTAAAGAATCTTCATGTGCAGACGTGTAAACATGTTTCGTACAAATAACCTTATAAATAGCCGTTAACAAACCTCGCGTAATATATGTCAATAAACTTAACAGGAAATGTTTATGAACACATATTTTTAGGATTTATCTTGAGTAAGTAAATGATTGCCAGACTTGGCACCAGAGTATTAATACTTTCATTTGTTTAGAATCTCAACGTGACGTCTCAGTCTTATCGTCTGCTGAACGATGCTTCTTCCAAATATGGTATGTGGTACCTCAAGGGGGTATTATCTATATTTTGTAAATGCGACAGCATGGATTAATTAAATTGTTAATTATATCTATATTGTACACCATATCCTTACATATTATTATTTTTACAACAAATTCACAGAATATTTAAATAACAAAAATTTAAAGCCACAAAACTATTAATAGTAAATCGTGGACCAGACCTTTTCAAGTTACTAACGGAATTTTGCATTTTTTATCTTTTAAATAAAAAAAATTAGACATTATTTTACCAAACTATGCATTGCTATTGGATATGTACTATTATAAATAAATTATCGGAATTTATTCTAAAAAACTTTGAAAAAATATCCTCCCTTAACCAGAACACATAATAAGTACTATTATTAAATTCATTTGTGTGCAAGCTCATATTTATATGTATTATACCCTCAATACTTATACAATTAATATCTTAGCAACACACCCGATACCTATACTTAGTCCTCCTCTCAAGGCCAGTTAGATTATTGCATAAAATTATCTGTTCATTATTCATGTTATTATATATTAATTACTCATGCATGTTGTATTATGTAAATTATGTTGGTTTTGTGTTTGTGTGGTATTCTTTCTTTTTTGGATTTCTATCTTTGAATGTTTTCTTTATATGCCCCTTGTGGGCCCAAAATTGGTTTAATAAAATTATCTATTATCTATCTATGTACTGGTACAAATTATATTTTATTTACCCACCATTTCGGTTTTAAAAAAAACTGTGACCTCGGAATAAACTAAAAATAAATTGGCAAACAAACAATGAAGTTGAGGATCCAAGATCAAAGGATGAACAAAAATCAAAATTTATGAAATTTTTTAAGTTTTGTAATTAAAATTACAAGGACTGGAATCGAGTCAGATTTTACATGTAAATGTAAACAGCCAATGGTTTCTTAAACGTGAAAAAACATTTTCTCATTATTTTGTTTTTCTTGTAGTTTATTAAACTTTTTAACTAGGTGGTGTGTGCATCATCCATGTGATAAAAATAATTATTTATAACAGATACACAACCTTTGTAACCACGTGTGATTCCATGTGTTGATAACTAATATTGTAATTAACCTCAATTAGGCATAAGAATGTGTTCGTTGGTAGTCATATTTTAAATTTGAAACAACTGACCTTTTTCTTCTCTGATTCTTGAAGTTTCGCTGCCAAAACTCGGTCAACTACAGAAGAAATACGCTTCTGTTTACATAACGGATTAGAACTTTTCCTCCGATGTGCCATTTCCTTAACTCTTTACGAATTTAAATAAAAAAAAGTTTTGAAAAGTTTGTTGTCCTCTTTCGATGAAATTGAAAATATTGTCACTTCTTTCTAAATTTCAGAATACGCCATTTTCAAGTTTCTCCTTCTGTAGACGGCCAACTGTACTCCTAATTGTGTAGAAAGTCGTAAACACAACACGGGTCAGCAGGAATTCTGTGACCTCCTATCTTCTGCTGCCAAATTTGTTAAATGTAAGTCGTTGTTTTAAGATGTAAAGATAGCATGGGTCCCCTAATATGGGGGATTAAACAGCTCGACGGATCGGTTTTCAGTGTTACGCAGTGACCTAATCAACTCTATCTTTGGTAGCTATAAACACACGTGCATTGTGTATGCATCTCATTCGCTGTCCCGTAAAAGGAAGGTAATATTTCTTACTTGTTTCTATGGTAACGGAAAAGAGATCGACTTCCCAATTTATAACTCTAAAGTTAGCCTATTTATCTATCTTAACTGATTTGTGTATTTCCTGGCGTCAAACCAAAAAATTCTTATAAAAACTTGAAATGTACATATACATTTTTTTTATGAGATTATAAGGAGTAATTTTTAGTTAAAACAAAAATAATTGTATTAAATTGAATAAGTTAATTATAAGATATAGGTTACTACCTTTTAAATTACATAAATAGCTATTAATCATTATAAGTGTTTCCAGGTTCGTTGAGGGGGACGCTGTTGTGTTGGGTTGCGGTTGTGTTCACATTTTTTACACAGAAAGTTACATGTATATAAATGGCAATGTAAGTAATAAGAGCTATTGGATGGTGATTTTTAACGTTTGTCAAATACTTTAAAGTGCCGTATTCTCGAATTTAGTTATATAAGGACAAATCTAATTAAATATCTTAATTGAGATGGAAAAAGGGAAAAAGGGAAAAAGATATCAAAAGAGGGTCAAACCATGTTTTCAAAGAAAAAACAAATGATTTTTAAAATTTAGAACTTTTTCTCTCTCTGGACAGAGGGTAGAGCGTACTATTTATGAATACCAAATTTTGCTGACTATCAAAATAAAGTTAACAACAAAAAAGAGCCCCCCCCCACCCCCTCAAATATTCGAAGAAAATCCCCCAAAATATCAAATTAAAATTAAAGATCCAGATCTCTGCTAATTTTTTACTCATATCATGTGATTTTATTTATTATACATATGCAATGCAATAAATATCGAGACTCCAAACAAAATTTAAATTACATCAAAGAAATAGTACTAGCCAGTGTGCCAAAAAAGGGGAGAATACACATGTGTTTATGTTTTATTTATGATAGCTTTTTTTTATATACATCTAGTGGATGCCGACATCATCTCATTGGAAATTAATTTGTTCTCGTCATGTTCTAGTTGAAAAAAAATGATGAATTTGTGTTAAACAACAACAATCACTCACTCAAAATGGTTCAGTGTTTATGACTTCATTGTTATTATTATTTTTTTTATTATTATTTTATTCAGGCAAATATCAACCACATACATTTAAGCAAAACACATCACAAAAACATTACATTGTCATTTGAATAAAATAAATAGGTTTAAGAACAGTGGATGACTGCCTTGGATAACCCATAAAGGCCGAAGGCTTATTTCCAATGGGGTCCAATTATTCATGGTGATGAAATCCAGGGGCGGATCCAGGGGGCGCACCTGGCGCCCCCCCCCCCCC
>MJUT01046268.1:404353-414614 GCA_002080005.1 Gigantidas platifrons | reverse complement strand
AAATTTAACTATACATCAGTGTTACTGGATTGGAGAAATGAAGCTTGAAGCCCTAATTCCTGTTCGCCCTATTACCTGATACATGTTCGCCCTGATAATTATAATTATGTAGGATAATAAAAATAATAGAAAAATAAGTGATATTTGATTGCTTATAGATATTAAATGGAGAAATCTTATGTAGCATGCTATATTAAAGTGTATGTTTCGATAATGGGCAAAGTCAAACATTTCAGTCCTTGGAATAACAATGCAGGTAAATATGAGTGAATCCAGAGTCTGTAGAAATCACTAGAAAACTGAAAAGCAATTCAATTTCAATCAATTATATTTATTTAAATGTTACATGAGCTATAGTATGAAAATACATATCTATGCATTGTGCTGGAAATTTATTTCATTTTAAATGTAAATTTTACAATGGCCCATTCATATTATAGCATGGCCCATTGAAATTTTTTTGAAGGGGCCATTGGCCCATTCTGAAAAAAACCTTCACGATCACTGTGCTACATAAATTTTAAAGAGAAATAAAGTGCACCATTTTCAACAATATATCACATGCCACGACATATTAGTGAAGGGGAGCAAGTAAGTTATCTGATTTTAATCACATTGTTAAATCTATGTTTATATATTACGTTTATATTACAGAAACAGAGTTAGACTTAAATCATTACCTCAACATGTTAATATCGTTGATATGTTTGGAGCTTTTGTTGATCCCTTTAATGTTCCTCAGATGTCTGTTGCCATGGAAACATATCCAGCAGCATTACCAAAAAGACTGTATTCTAGAGGACTTGGGCGTAACATGACAATGTATATAGTAATGAAAAAGTAAGATCATTTATACACTGAACAATCTGAAGAAGAGTGAAGGTACCAAAGGGGTAATCAGAAGAAGAGTTTGAAGGTACCAAAGGGGTAATCAGAAGAAGAACAGTCTTTATTTTTACCATTGTATTGTGCGTCCTTCCTCGGTTACGTCTTTTGATTACACCTTTAGTATTTCAAACCTTTCTTGGAAGTTTATAGTAGTGGGCCACGAGTTAACTTATTCTGTCAAGCGAGAACCTAAAGCAAATATGCTGCATAAAAATGAAGTCATCCGTATTTTGGGGTTCCTTATCAGTAACATATTTATGGAGTTCTAAGGTAACATTATTCAGCAAATAATTGGCATCCTCAATTGTACCAAGCCATATAATTATGACGTTCTGTCATTTAATAATCCAAACTTTGTTAATTTGTTTCCATTAATATACACCAACAAAAGAAACAACAGCGACAAATTTGTATTTTTTTTTTTATATATGTGCTCCAATAAAAACATAGCTTTCTAAATTAATCTGGAATAACCTTCATCAAGAAGAGTTTGAAGATACCAAAGGGAGGTAATCAGAAACCGTATATCGACGAAGGACAGACAACACAAAGGCCAAAAGAAAAAGAGACGAATTTATATAAGCTCAATAGCTTGTTTTCGGATCCCTTTAATTAATTCAATTGCAGTTGTATTTGTCACGCTATGTATGTAATTTATGATATGTCTTAATTAATAAAATATGTTTACACTAAAAGAAAAAGTACAAAAGGATAAACAACGATCTACAAAACATACACATAAAACTAATGATCGAGTAACACGAACCCTACTAAAAACTGGGGGTGAACTCAGGTGCTCCGGAAAGGTAAGCAGTTCCTGCTCCACTAGTGGCACCCAGAACTGCAGCTTGTTCTTGCCATGATATAACTGAAAACCTGCTCACTTGATGTTAAACAACAATCACTCACTCAGTCCTGACTTCTATGAATAAAATATGGTACCAAAGATAAGTTATGATACATTCACCGGTTCGTTGATAAATCTTTTTTTACCTTTTAGATACAATATGACACTGAGGCAGTATTTAGAAGAAAACAATCCTGATGTACAAACAAGATGTCTTCTGCTTACTCAACTTTTGGAGGGAGTAGTCCATTTACGGAATCATGGGATAGCTCACAGAGACATCAAAAGTGACAACTTGTTTCTTGATTTAACAGGTATGTAAATAGTGCAATCAGTGCCTATCACCACTAAAGTTGCGAGTTCGGATCCCATTCATGACGAGGTGTACTGGATACAACATTATGTGATAAAATTTGTCAGGGACGGTGGTTTTCTCCGAGTACTCTGGTTTCCTCCTCCAATAAAAATGATCGCCACAATATACAGTAGTCCCCCTTTATAAGGCCACCCCTATTGCAAAGAAGAAGTGGCCTTATATTGTAACTGAAATATTGTTGAAAGTGGCATTAAATACCATAATCCTAACCCCAAAAATATACACAAGACAATAAACTGTTTTGAATTGTTTCCTTTCTTAAAGGGGAATTTGCGGTAGTGACTACCGCCAAAATTTGTGGGCGGAGCTTATCAGTAAAAATCTCCGTTGATATGAACAGCATATTTATGAAACTGTATGTCACATGACCAACGTGACCAAGGTCACATATCTCAGAAATTTGAAGTGATTTTTGTAGGTTTTAGACTCATGAAGAATATTATTTATAATAAGACTAAAAGTTTCGTAGGGAGGAACACTAGTGACCATGCCTGTGAAATATTTTGCACCAAAAGTAACTATGAAACTGTGTATCATTGATTTTTTTCTCCTCGAAATGACTGTGGCCAAAATAATGAAGAAACTGAATGTTTGCTCCGCCCACAGTTATTTATACCCATGCTTCCGGTTTAAGAAAGTTACAGAAATGTTACACAATAATATCTTTGTTTGTCTTTATATGAAGTGCAAGGTTTTAAAATCTTTCTAAAGAAATATTGTGTATTTTATAGTACCTAATGCACCTCAACTTGTGATAGGAGACTTTGGATGTTGTTTAGCTGACACAGAATTTGGACAGCAACTACCTTACTTTACAGCTGATATTGACAGGGGAGGTAACTGCTCACTCATGGCACCAGAGGTAATAATAGTAGTCTTTTAGGTAGCATTTGTTATCTGGAATTAATCCAAATCCTAACAATTTCTGAAATAAGAAAATTTAATAATCAAGTTCTAGTGTATCACAACTGGATGTTATCTATTATCTAATAAGATACAGTGAATTTTGTCCAATCGTTTTCATCTTCATTATTATTTGTTATCATTAGCTCCTTTACTGCCGGAAATGGATATACAAATTTTGTACTCATAAATTGTCCATTCAGAAAGCTGTATTTATTGCATATGACATTCTGATTGGATGTTTTATGAGTATGAGTTCAAAACTCATGGCCAGGTTTAATAAATAATAAGATATTTATAAGATATTTTACTTGTAGATATCCACAGCTTCCTCTTTTAGAGATGTCTGGTTAGATATTAGGGTTAGGGTTTTATAAATAATACGATATTTATTAGATATTTTTCTTGTAGATATCTACCGCCTCTCCTGGTAGAGATGTCTGGTTAGATTTTAGTAAAGCTGATCTGTGGGCTGTTGGAACCATCATATATGAACTATTTTCTATGGAGAATCCATTTTATGGAAACCAGTGTGGACAACATACACTGGACAGTAGAACATACAGAGAATCTGATTTGCCATCACTACCAGGTACCAGGTTTTAATTCTAATTCTAACATGATCTCACTCTTTCCCTTTGTTAAAAAAAAACAGAATTATTTCTTCGTATTATCTCATTAGCACATGCGCCGATGAATGTGACTGACGTTTCCATTGGCAGCATACATTGTGACCCGAATAATGCCGATAGAGGGTGCAGTATTATTCGAGTTATATAAATTGTGTGCGACATTTTCCGCAAGCGTATGTATGAATTACTGTCTTCCAATCAATGTATACTACTGTATTTGTACTCTTAGACATATCAGAATCGAAATAAATCATGGAAGCCAGAATGTGTTTTGAGTTTTAACATGGATTGGTGGATATTAGTAAATTTTATCCCTCGCTTCTGGCTCGGGATAAAATACTAATATCCGCCAATCCATGTTAAAACTCCCAACACATTCTAGCTTCCATGATTTATTTCTTAAATATAATACAGTCAAGGAATGTTTTTAAAGTGTCATAATTACTTTATTAGGAGGTCTTATATATATAGAAGATCAAATTACTCCTATTATTCAGTTAAAGTGAAAATACAGATAAATTAGGGGGCCGTCATGATCGTATGGTAGTTGGATTTACAACTCCCTGTGCAATCAGTGCTTATCACCTCTTAAGTTGTGAGAACGGACTCCGTTCAGGCGAGGTATACTCAATACAACTTTATGTGATAAAGTTTTTCAGTGACTTGTGGCAGGTCGTTGATTTTCTATAGTTACTCCGTTTCCTCCACCAATAAAAATGACCGCCACAATATAACTGAAATATTGTTGAAAGTGGTGTTAAACACCATAAACCCACCCAGTTGTACAATTTTTAAAAACATGCATCTAACAGTAAATTCCACATGTACATTAAACATTTTTAATGCATATTGAATATAAATCTGTATTGACATGGTTTTAATACCTTATTCCCTGATCTTTATACAGACTGGTTTCTTTTTGATAGATGAAGTACCAGAAGCTGTAAGATTGCTTG
Source organism: Gigantidas platifrons (assembly GCA_002080005.1). Taxonomy (NCBI): domain Eukaryota; kingdom Metazoa; phylum Mollusca; class Bivalvia; order Mytilida; family Modiolidae; genus Gigantidas; species Gigantidas platifrons. The sequence continues at coordinate 410,012 of MJUT01046268.1, read as the reverse complement.
CCAGGATGTGCTTGTCAAGAGATCCATTACAGGTATGCTAATTTATATAACACAACAACCTTAATACAGTAAACCCCTCTTATAAGTATAAGACCCTACTGCAATGAACAAGTGCCATTAAAGGAGAGGTGGGTGGCCTCTAGTGAAGGGGACAATTTAGTAATAATACACTATCTTGATGCATCTGAAATCTGGCCTGATGAGAGGGGGACTGCTGAAACAAACTTGAGTAATTTCTTATTGATAAATCTGGTCTAATGAGAAAGGTGGGGGGGGGGCTACTGAAGTCTGTCCTGATGAGAGGGGAGGGGCTACTGAATTATGGCCTGATGAGAGGAGGGGGTGGGGGGCTACTGAAATCTGTCCTGATGAGTGGGGGGCTATTGATATCAGATGTGATGAGAGGGATACTACTGAAACAACTTGAGCTATTTCTTGTTGATATTGAAAATGAATCTCCTTGTGAAACTATGACTTGATGGACAAAAAATGGAAACGGAGCAAGAATGTTAAACATTTATCATCGATTAAGTTTTAATCTCATGTTTGAAACTATCGTCTATAATTCATTTCTTGTTTTCATTATTAAACACAACTTTTCATTTTTCAATATATAGGTCTAAACGTTTCCATCTTAAAATGTTTAGATTTACATTCCAGAAAATATAGTAGAATTCCACATGAGATCAAAAAAATGAAAAAAAGATAAAATTTGTCTCCCTCTTATCGGGCCAGATTTCAGAGGCAGTGAGATAGTAAAATACAAGAGAGGCCACTTGGGTTGATCTTATTAGAGGGAATTAATGTATTATATAAAGTATGGTCACGCTTACTGATTTTCATTCTAACCTGCTGCATGTTGGCAGGTGCTTCTGGTCTTTTTAAATTTGGGGTAGATTTAGTAATGTATTTTTCCATTAAGGGCCATCATAGCTGTAATATTATGGTAGTTGGTTAAAATCTACCTATATAGGGATACAATTTAACAGGGGCCCAAGACCACTAATCTTTAACCTGGGCCCCTAAACAATTTATGACATTAGCCAACCTGGCTACTGAAATTTTGAATGTTTCATGAGCAAAGTCAGTTGCAGGGCTACTAAAATTGTTATGCTAGGGAGCCCAGCTGTCAACTGCACCAAAAAGGCTAAGTTTAAATCTGGCTATACAATGCGTGCCTATCACCACGGAAGTTGTGAGTTCGAATCCCGCTCATGGCAAGGTGAACTTGATATTACTTTATGTGATAAAGTTTGTCAGTGAGTTGTGGCAGATCAATGGATTCCTCAAACCCTTCAACTATTTACTAACCGTCTTGTTATAGTCGGCCACAGGAGCTTAGAACATTTTTGTACAATGTTGCCGATCTATAACTTGAAACAAGTTTTTTCCACAAAATATGTTTGACGGACTTTCTTGAAATTTCTAAGGCTAAAGACATAATGGTCACTAGATAAAATTAAGCACTGCCCTCTGACCTGTAATTTTCCGTCAGCATCGTTTCATAACTGCACGTTTAGTTATTTTTAGGAATGGAATTTCCCACTGGCCAGTAAAGCGTATGAATCTTATTCTCTAGATTTCCATATATGGCTCTGCCTTCTATCATTATTTTATCCAATCATAGGTCGTCAAATAAATGCAACATCGTACAATTTGTTTTGTTTTCATTTTAATACTTAAGTTCAGTTGTATAAAATAACGTGTTTTATTGTAGAGACCATCTCCTGTTGATGCAGCCAACCTGATGCAAATATATCACTGGTTCCCTGCCTGGTTTAACACTAAGCCTATTGTATCTGTAGTAAAGGAGTCTCTACTGATACTGACAACTCGACTGATTTTACTGAGACAGCCATTAGACAAGTTGTGTCAGGCCGACCGGCTGATGTGGACGTTCTTACATAGAATCAACATAAATGATCTGATGAAGATGCTGTCTTAGATATAGATATAGAAGGCTTTATTATTATATATTTATATCCACGATAATGACTAAATTTATTGGTGAAAATCCTATTTTTAGATGCACGATTTTACCATAATTGATTATATAAAAAATTATGATAGCTTCTTTTAAATCTGTTTCTGCATGCCCATTAAACATAACTTTTTTTTTTTTGATTACACTCTAAATACAAAACATCAAGAAAATCGTCACATTATTTCCAATCACATTTTTATGAGAATAAAATGCAGAAAATGTTAATTTTGACATTAATTGAATTTCAGTTATGAATACTAATGAGAATTTCTTTTATTAATTCGACTTGCATGAACAAAGTTCATGACTCAAATGTCTTTTATTTTGTTATTTATAATAAGAGTGAGATACTTTTAAGTTTGAATATCAATAAAACTTTGTTATTTGTTTTCATATCAATAAAAAATAAAAAGTATGTTTTCTTATCTATCTAGTTATAGTTTTTTAATGATGGTCTTCTCAACTGCTGTTAGCGTCCTTACCTACAGTGGAGTAAATCGTGGTTTTGAGCCTCGATTGGGGGAAATCAGACTATAAAATTGATATTTGATGCTTCTGGGCGTTTGTAAGAATTGTCGCGTTGATTGATTTCCAATATACACAATACAAGAGTAGTTATACTTTAATTATTTTGTCAATGAACCTGGATACTACAGGGTTGTTTTTATTTTGTATCAATTCTTGTGGATTTGCTGTAAATAAAATGTTTGTTTGGACTTTGTACCTTTAACATTTTAATTGTTATTTACCATATACAAATGTATTATAAAATTAATTTTCAATTTTGTTGATATCCATGACAACAGCTAAAATTTGCAATCCAACAAGTATTAAAGAATTTGCAGTTTTAAATGAGCAATTTTTTGTGGCGAGAACAGATTACATTCAATCAAATGATGAAGATGTCAGCTTTGTACTACACCAATACGCTTAGTTGAATCTTTATACATGTAGTGCTAACTCACTTAAACAACAGTCCACAGGTAAACATGTCACTCCACTCTAGACAACAGTCCACAGGTAAACATGTCACTCCACTCAGACAACAGTCCACAGGTAAACATGTCACTCCACTCAGACAACAGTCCACAGGTAAACATGTCGCTCCACTCAGACAACAGTCCACAGGTAAACATGTCACTCCACTCAGACAACAGTCCACAGGTAAACATGTCACTCCACTCAGACACATTAACCCGATTCTGAACAAACCAATCATTGCTCCTACCCTTTAATGCTGCATGCTTAGCAGAGAAGCAACAAATACCAATCTTATAGTCTTTGGTTTGAACCAATGATCTATCGCACTTGAGGCGAGCATGATATTGCATTACACCATCAATGTGGTTCAATAACATGTGTGGAAGGAAAGATTTAACAAATAGTGTAAAAATGTTGGAATGTTTTATTTATAGATCAATCAATAAAAAAATAATAAATATCTGGTGTGGAGATAATTGTAAATAATTTATAACATTCATTAATGATCACTTTTATATTTCTATATAAATTAACACAAAGCTGTATGCTATGACTAGAAGACTACCATTCTCTATCCAGAGATGTCGTTCCTGCTACGCTACACAACATCTCTGTCAACGCTCATTTTACAAGATTCTTGTAAAACTTAGAAACAGTAAAAAAATTGTGCTTAAAATTGTTTTAATTATTTTAAATATCAATAAAGACGAAAATAAATCACTCATTTCAAATGAATTCTCTCTTAAAAATGATTTTATCCCCCACTTCTTGGAGAACTATTTTGCAGAGGTAAAAATTAAAAAGTTAAAAACGATCACAAATCATTTTTAGGAGAGAATTGATTTGAAATGAGTGATTTATTTTCATCTTTATTGATATTTACAATAATTAAAACAATTTTAAGTAGATTTTTTTTACTGTTGCTAAATTTTACAAAAATCTTGTGTAATGAGCGTTGACAGAGATGTTGTGTAGCGTAGCAGGAACAACAACTCTGGATAGAGAATGGAAGACTACATGTACAAACTCTCTAAACAGGGTCTGTCTGAAACAAGAAGACTATTACAGTCAAACTTTCTAAATAGTTCTGTCTGAAAACCAGAAGGCTGTTTACAGTCACTCTTTAAACAGGGTCTGTCTGAAAACCAGAAGACTATTTACTGTCAAACTCTAAACAGGTCTGTCTGAAAACCAGAAGGCTGTTTACAGTCGGTCTCTAAACAGGTCTGTCTGAAAACCAGAAGACTATTTACTGTCAAACTCTAAACAGGTCTGTCTGAAAACCAGAAGGCTGTTTACAGTCACTCTTTAAACAGGTCTGTCTGAAAACCAGAAGGCTGTTTACAGTCACTCTTTAAACAGGGTCTGTCTGAAACAAGAAGACTATTACAGTCAAACTTTCTAAATAGTTCCTGTCTGAAAACCAGAAGGCTGTTTACAGTCACTCTTTAAACAGGGTCTGTCTGAAAACCAGAAGACTATTTATTGTCAAACTCTAAACAGGTCTGTCTGAAAACCAGAAGACTATTTACTGTCACTCTCTAAACAGGTCTGTCTGAAAACCAGAAGAATATTTACTGTCAAAATAAGGTAAAATAAAAAGGATAAATTTGGGTTATATTGAACAACTTGAGATTTCCAAGAGAAAAATAATACTGCTTTGCACAGATACTAATGGTACAATGGTATGATGTATATTAAACAAGAATTCTGACATCACTTATAAAGTATGGTATAGTTAAAACAGTGTTCCAGCTAGGAATTGAAAATGGAGGGGCACGACTTTGGAAAAAGGGCACTTCAGTGTGTCAAAAACTATGGAAAAGGGCAATATAGTTATTTTCAGTTACTTACTATTAAAAATGTCTTTCAGCACTATATTTTCAGCTCTTTGCATCAATGCATCTACATGACTCATTGTTTATATATATTTTATTACATATGTACAGAAATGCAGTTCAAATCTTAAGATCAATAAAAATACATGTGCTAAAAAGAATATAGTGTAATGAATGATCCAGATACAATTTTAACTAAAATAAAAGTCACACTATGTTTACAAGTCTTCTGTTTTTGTGTTTAAAAAAGGCATTTACACACTCATCAATGATGGAATTAAAAAAAGTGTCTGATCACAGTTGTACTTAATGTTCAAAATTTTGGAAAGTGTCTCAGTTTTAATGTTAGCTCTGTGGCTGGTTTTGATTAAGGCAACTTGAGAGAAAATTCTCTCAACTTCTGCAGTGCACAAAGGCTGTATGACAGCAATGCTGTACAGTTTGGAGACAGGTAGATACATTGAAGAAAGATTCTTGTCTTTGTGATCTAGTAACTGAAATACATGTAGTTCATTCAAGTGAGTTAAGGATCTGTTGTTAGAGGACAAAATCTGTATAAATTCCTGCCACTGAATGAGTAGAGACTCGGAGTCCATGTCAAAATGTGTAGCTAAAGCCTCCATTTCAGTATAACCATACATACACTCAATCATTGTATTTGATTTTTTTGCCCTTTATGGGCCCATTAATTTGGTAATACAAATTATTATTATTATTAAAAGGATATGTGTGAGGTTTTAATAATTTTTAATAAATGTTTAAATGTTCGTGTTGTCCATCTGTCCATTTCGTAATTTACACGTTTGTCTGCCAGTCTCGTTCAGCTTATCTCCTGTGGTTTGTTTGTCAATGAATC
>MJUT01046268.1:373224-395876 GCA_002080005.1 Gigantidas platifrons | reverse complement strand
ACCATCTGTTGATTGTCTTATATACTGAAAGACATAAAACAATAGATATTACAGTATGTGTTCGGAATAGATAAGTGTCTGGTTTGTACAGGTTAAATTAACAAAGATTTCCTATATGTTGACTTTATTTAAAGCTTAGTTTATACATGATTGTGGTTTATCAAAGATTGGTTGATTTTATTTATTGTGTTTAATGCCACTTTCAGCAATATCATGGTGACCAGTTTTAGTGGTGGAAGAAGCCGGAGTACCCAGAGAGAACCATCGACCATGGGCAAGCAACTGGTAAACTTTATCAAGTCGAGTGCACCCTTTTTTGTAATTTACAAAGCCGGGCGCGAACCCATGCCATATTGGTGATAGGCTTGTATGAGTTGTTAGATTATCTAACTACCTAACTCATTGAGCCACCCGGGTCCTCTCAAAGATTGGGTGTAGACAGATATCACTGTATTATATAATGACAAACCAGCAATTTTTTTATTACAAATCATGGACAACTGATTATTGCTTAATGCCAAATGAGTAATTTATGGTGAGAACAAGCAACATTTCAAAAAGACTATGATGATGATGTCTGCTTTGTACTATACCTACATGCTTAATTGGATTTTTATACTGTTAGCTCACTGAAATAACAGTCCATAGGTAGACATGTCGCTCCACTCTGAGCCAATCGGTCTTTGCTCTTACTCCTTAATACTATGTACTTAGAGGAACAGCTGCAAATACCAATTTTTTAGTCCTTGGTTTGACTGGATAAGGGCTCATACGATCTACAACATTCGATGACAGGCATGCTAACAATTACACACCTGATGCGGTCTCCTGAATCATATGGAGATACATAATATAAATGAGTTTTTTTTCTTACCATAACCAGTAAACTGGACAATATTTTATAGTATTAGCTTAATAAATAGGATTTAGAATAAACTAGAATTAATCACAGATACAAAAAATGTAGTTATATTTTAGACCTGAGTGATGTGCCTTACGTTTGTATGTTCATTGACTGATTACCACACATTTAGGGACGAAAAGTCAAAATTTTCAGAGACATATTTATACTCAAGAATACAGAAAAACATATTTATCTTGAATTTGTTCTACTTGGGCAGTCAAATTGCATTGATTGGATAATTTTTTTTTATATATATACTGTCACTGACAGAAATATAGCTTTTTATGGTACCCCTTTCACATGTTACCTGTTGAGCTTTGGGAACCTAGTTGTAAATCCAGTTCACTTCCTGTTGACAGAAAATATCTAAAGGGGCATTCAACGGATAATTATAATTTTGTCATTCAATTCATAATATCAAAGTAGAAGAAATAATGTGATTTTTCTGCAGAATAAACACATTATTAATGCATTGTCTTAAAATATAAAGCTTATGTGAAATTGAATTCGGCCCAAAACTGGGGAAAAGCTCGGTGAACCTTGCCTTTATCCCATTTAGACACTGCACTAATATTGTCTGCACAAGAACCCAATAAAACTTTTTTCCTACTTACATTTTTGTACAACTGTGCCAACCTTGAACCAATATAAAATAGACTAGATATAACACCTATTGCATATCCCAATTCATCTTCTAAATTCTAAAACAAAAAAGGAACAGTTTGAAGCCTTTCAAATTAAATGAGTCCAAAATTTCCTGTTGAACATTTTGTTCATATATTTTGATGCTTCAAATTAGTTAAAAGACCTGGCAACTGTTTCACTAAAGGTCTTAAGTTGCAAACATAAGTGCACTCTTAAGAGTTACGACCGTTTCACTAAAGGTAGCAAGTCACATAAACGTAGACGTAAGTGTACTCTAAAAAGTTACGAACGCTTCACTAATAGATAGTATTTACGACTTACAACAAAAACTTACAAATATGAGCGTGTTCCATCATTAGATATGGTGAGAGATTAATTGCCTACAGATTTACAATCAGAATATTCAACATAAACTTTTACAAACAGCAACTTTCAACCATTCATCATATATTGATAAGAGAATTCTTTTGGAACCTATAAAAGGTAAGACGCTTTGTGCGCTCTAGGAGAATTGAATTCCAACTAAATTAACATATAAAAATCCATCCTAAAATCAGAGGTACTGGTAAGATTCAAGTTACGGCATTTATTGAAAAAACTAAAGGGGTAATTAGAAGTAATAGGTAATAAACTTACGTGAAATACTTCTATATGTAATAGATTTCTGCCACCTGGATGATGAATAACTGGTAAATGTCTAGCTGTAGGTAAATATCTCTGGAACAACCCATTAAAAACCAGGAAGCTTGCTGCTAAACATAATACAACACGTGGAACATGTGGATTCTCTGTAAACAAAACAAACATAATACAACACATGGAATATGTGGATTCTCTGTAAACAAAACCGACATAATACAACATGTGGAACATGTGGATTCTCTGTAAACAAAACAAACATAATACAACATGTGGAACATCTGGATTCTATGTAAACAAGACATAATACAACATGTGGATTATCTGCAAACAAAACAGACATAATACAACATGTGGATTATCTGTAAACAAAACAGACATAATACAACATGTGGATTATCTGTAAACAAAACAGACATAATACAACATGTGGATTCTCTGTAAACAAAACAGACATAATACAACATGTGGAAGATGTGGATTCTCTGTAAACAAAATACTACAAGTTAAACTGAGGCTCTATCACACACATGGTTTTCCATAACATGCCAAATTGAACCTCCTTGGAACCACCTTTTCTTTTTGAAATAGACAAGTGTCCAGTTGCTACGGGTTAAATTAACAAAGATTTCCCTTCCTACGGGTTAAATTAACAAAGATTTCCCTTCCTACGGGTTAAATTAACAAAGATTTCCCTTCCTACGGGTTAAATTAACAAAGATTTCCCTTCCTACGGGTTAAATTAACAAAGATTTCCTACATTGGTTTATTCAGAATTCACCTTACACATGTTTCACTGTTTTTTTTTTTTTATCAAATAATCAAATAAGTACAGTCATAGGTTTAATCAGGTTTATAGCATCAGAGAGGAAGATATTTTAACAATTTCCCACTGGTTAATCTTTTTATTGCAGTGGGAACTATATTTGAGACAACTGAGAATTGCCCATTGTCAACAACTGACTCCCTCCACCTTTTATAATACAAACGTGCGGCACAATGATCTTCAAAATGATGCAACCAACAAGTTTGGAAAAAATATTGAATATAAAGTCCTGTATAGGTCAAATTACAGGAGTGTGGGAACTCTTTATATGTGAATGTTGAAGAGAAAGCATGAATATTGATGAAAAAATATTGACTTCCAAAGACTGACAGGATAAGACTTAAACTTTGTCTTTTGATAGATATAGGGTGATTTCATTGAAACCAGAGTGAAAAAGTCCCCCACTTTGCCTGATTTGGTAAGCACTGCTTACAATTCATTTGGATTGTAGTTTCAGAGAGAGAATTTGTAAAGTTTTAGTAAATTAGGAATAAGAATTGTCTATGGCAACCATATTTTTTTATAGGATCAAGGAGAAATGAGGACTTTTTTGTATAGGACCTTACAAACAGTGTACATGCAAAGTATCAGTTCAGAAGGCTCAGTGTTTTAAGAGAAGGATTTAAAAGTGAAAATGGAAAACAGATAAGAGATATCATATGATGGCAAATACCCATGGCCTATGCAGTCATTGCCTCAATTTTTTTCACCTACTTGCCCGAAATCCAAATTTAGAAAAAAATTTGCTATTTATTCATACAAATTCTTTCATAATTTTTACTTGTCCGAATCTAGTTTTACTTGTCTCGGGCTTCGGGCAAGTAGGTTAGCGCAAAGACTGCCTATGGTCAGGCGATGTAAAAAAGACAAACCCCTTTCCTGTTGCTTCATCTGCATTCTGATGGTTCTCCGATACCATACATACTGGGCAAATAAAATCAGATCAGCAAAAACAAAGTAAACTGCTAAATAAGTCTGAAAGTGCAGAAAAAATAAATTAAAAGCATCTCCCTGATATAGCATGATAAGATCACTCTATTTTAACCCAGACATAAACCCAGTTAGTGAATGTAATTATAGGTTTGTTTATGGTATTAAATGCCTCTTTCAACTATATTTCAGTTATATCGTGGCAACCAGTTTTATTGGTGGAGGAAACCGTAGTACCAGGAGAAAACCACCAACCTATTGCAAGTAACTGACAAACTATATCACATAATGCTGCAAGTATCGAGTACACCTCGCCATGAATGGGATTCAAACTCACAACCATAGTGGTGATAGGCACTGATTGCACAGGTAGTTGTAAATCCAACTATCATACGATCACGGCCACGGCAACCCCCTTTTAATACTCTGAGTTCAATATAAAAAAATGAGTTTAATAGTCCTTTTTGGTTTACAAGAAGGAGTTTGTATAGAACCCCCTCCCCCATATAGGTGCATTTCAAATAAAGGAGTTATGGAAATATCTACAAATTGTCCACCAAATTACTATCAGATCCTACGATCGTCTATCCACATATTATCAGATCCTACGTACTACCCACCTGTAGAGGTAATTGTTTGGTCATTATACTTCCTATAAGGTTAGTGGTGTCACCTAATGTCCATTGAGTTATAAGTAGTACTGATACACCGGCCACACCCTCAATGTGTCTACAATTCTTTACCATCTGTCTGTAATAAATCAACACAAATCAGGGTTAATACAATGTTTATAGATAAAGATGAAATTGCCTTGCAGATTAAAAATATTTCGACTGTCAAATCTCCTTCTTTTTTAAAATCACATATCGTTGTTTGTTCTTTTGTACTTTTTCTTTTGGCCATTGGGTTGTCTGTCCTTAGATTTACAGATTCTGATTGCCCCTTTGGTATTTTCAAACTCTTCTTGTCCTTTTCTTTTGGCCACTGTGTTGTCTGTCCTTAGATTTACAGATTCTGATTACACCTTTGGTATCTTCAAACTCTTCTTGCAATATATCTAAAGTTTCAATTACATCTGGAATCAAAACTTGTTTAACCCTGTCACATTTGTTTTCCTGTCCCAAGCCAGGACCTGGATTTCTAACTAATGCTGGAATCCTAAGCTTGAAACATGATATCTAATATTAGAACTCAGCAGTGGATTACCCAATTTAAAGTATTTATTATACATGTAGTCACAACAGGATTCTTGTTACCGGTAGTCACAACAGGATTAGGGTTATAGTGTTAAATGCCACTTTCAACAATATTTCAGTTATATCATGGAGTCCAGTTTTATTGGTGGAGGAAACCTGAGTATCTGGAGAAACCCACCGACCTGTCGTAAGTCACTTACAAACTTTATCACATGATGTTGCATCAAGAGTTATCTCAATTCTTTTGCATTTATAATTTACTAAGCATTAAATTGCATCTTAAATTAACCTGATATATTGTTTCCACATACACAATTTCTTTACAGCATCTGACCGCATCGGTGGTGTAATGGTTAGCGTGCTCATTTCGAGTGAGGTATACCGTGGGTTTCAGCCCCCAGTCGGGTTAAACCAAAGACTATAAAATTGGTACTTGTTGTTTCTCCGCTAAGCATGCATCATTAAGTAGAAAGAGCAAAGACTGGTTGGTTCAGAATCAGGGTAATATGTCCGAGTGGGGCTTCATGGCTATTCGCAGACTGTTGTTTCAGTGAGCTAGCACTATAAAAATCCAACTAAGCATGTTGGTCTAGTACAAAGCGGACCTCATCATCATCTCATTGAAAATTAACTTGCTCTCACCATGATATAGCTGAAAAATTGCTGAGTTGGCATTAAACAACAATCACTCCCTTATTTCACTCATTCATGTAATCGATACCGGCAAATACCTGAAACATATAACTGTCCAATCAGAAACAAATGCATTAGAATTAAAAATTTCCATAAATAAAAACAGCAGAAGAATATAAACATTTATTACAAATAAAAGAAAAAATCCTACTTACGGTGTGCTCACAAATACCCATAATAAAATAGAGAGAAACCCAAATATATCTGAGGCGTATTCCTGGGCATCTCTCACACAATCACCCAATAGTACATGTAACCATTGGACACCATCACTACAGTTGTCAATAGTGGTTTTGTTGATGTCGTCATAGAAATTACCGCCATGTAACCATAGATACAAACCAGGCATGCTTCACAAAATCTGTAAAAAAAAAAAAATGGCCAGTATTTAGAGGATGATATAACCAATAACTACAAGGAAATGTTACATAGGATTTAATCTTCTTATGATAATAGACACAATAAAAAGCTTTCTATGTGACGATCAAAAGATCATTTATTTACAGACTGGCTTCCTACCTGTTCATGACGGGGTGTACTCGTTATAACATTAGGTGATAAAGTATGTCAGTGACTTCCCCGGGTACTCCGGTTTCCTCCACCAATAAAACTAACCACCACTATATAACTGAATTATCGTTGAAAGTGGCGTTAAGTACCATAAACCAAACCATCCATTTATTCAACGCTATCTAAATGGAAGCTTTTAACAAAAATTCCTACAGGGTCCTTTGTTAAACTTCATAATGACCAGATGAAACAATCAGCTTGACTCTTCAAGTGGAACAGAAGACAAAATCACTGTAAATAACAAGTGGTGTACAGTTTGGATTCATTAAACCTGTCTAAACAAAACCTCCATGGAACCAACTTTTGTCTTCACAATAGACAGGTGTTAGGTTTATGCAGGTTAAAATATCATTAGGTTCTTTTCATTGAGATTTCATTTGAAATTCAGCTTTTACAGGATCTCGCTTCATTCAATGTTTGATTTTGACAAGATTCATTATAATTTCCAATTTTTATGGAATGAATAGTTGCTAAGCTAAAGTTTGAAAGGAAACCATTATTTCCAGGTTATATTAATTAAATTCATCTAAACTAAAAATGTACAGCCAATACCCAATCCTATATACAAATGTATATATATATATTACAAACAATTTTTTGACCTGAAAATAAATGTCTCTCGCTCCCTTTCCAATTCTTTTTGATGAAATATTCTAAAATCAAAAAGGGGCAATAACCCCTTATAAACAATCCAATCAAATTAAACTGTCAAAATGATATGTGAACCTAAATTGGGTAATAAAACAGCCAGCATGTAAAGATTTGAGGAAATTTCATTAAGAAGGAGTTGCATGTACATACAATATTCTAAGATCAAAAAAGGGCAATAACCCATTCAAAAATAGTCCAATCAAACTGCTGTAGTGATGTAGAAATCTTCATATGGTAACAAGCAAGCATCCACAGCTCTGATGCCAACTCCTACTTAACACATAAAAGGAGTTGTGCCTACACATTTTTGTGACAATGGAAGGACAGAGAAAGACACAATTATTTATGGTTATTTGATATTTAAATCTTTAGTAATGGCGGCCATTTTGGTACAGTCTGACACACTAATACAAGGAGACAATACAACTATACCATTACCAATCTCCACACAAAGGATTCTGGGCATCATATGTCAACCATTGTCATCTCTGCCACAACATTGAATGAAGGCATGGGAGATATCTACAACTACCAATATGAAATCAGTGCCTGTCACCATACACCACTAAAATTGTGAGTTTGAATCCCACTCATGGTGAGGTGTACTCGATACAACATTATGTGATAAAGTTTGTGGGCGACTTGCAGCAAGTCTGTGGTTTTCTCCGGGTACCGTACTCCAGTTTCCTCCATCCATAAAACTGACCACCACGATATAACTGAAGTATTGTTGAAAGTGGCATTAAACACCATAACACTAACCCTAACCCAGGAAAGTGTACCACTACCAACTAGAAGAAAGCAAAAAGAAACCTCAATATTTTACACTAGATTCTCCATATGAGTTCCATTATAGTATTTCTGTAGTACTCATTTAGTTTGAGAATTAATTCAATGACAACTTTAACAGTCATTACACATTAATTTTTTCACCTACTTGCAGAAAGCCAAATTTAGAAAAAATTTCTATATATTCAAACAAATTCTTTCATAATTTTCACTTGTCCGAATCCAGTTTTACTTGTTCCGGGCTTCGGACAAGTGGGTTATTGCGAAGAATGTGTTAATACAATCTTGACAATTTATTTGTGTAACTTATGCTAGCAATATTTCATTTGCCTATGACGGTCTTTAAACCTTAATATTGTTTTCAGTGTTAAAGTCAAACCTTTTTTATCTGTCCAAATGTAAATAATATTAATCTGTGTCTTCATCTGCCCATCTTCACTCCATTTTCATCTCAATCTAAAAAGTATATAAAAAAATGATTTTATTTTTGTCTTTAAATACAAGAGACTGATTCAGTGCTATAGTAGTTAGTATATGCTAATCTCTAGTGCTGAAAATTGTGTTTTCCCTCCTCAGTCAGATCAAACCAAAGACTAAACCATTGATATTTGTTGTTTTTCTGTGCTAATCATTGATGAAAGAGTGATTAATATGGCTGTAAGTCAGGAAGTCAGGATTCTTAAATATTGGAGGGGGGGGGGGTGTAAGAAATCATAGGTCAGAGATACACAATTTTAAATCTTTCATTTCTTTATTTCTTCCTTCAGTTTTTTGTTTTTTTTGTTTTTTTTAGGGCCCTGGTGGCTCAATGAGTTTGGTAGTTGGATTACCTAACAACTCATACAAACCTATCACCAATATGTGTGGGTTCGCGCCCGGCTTTGTAAATTACAAAAAAGGGTGCACTCGACTCGCAGCCGCAAGGGATAAAGTTGACCAGTTGCTTGCCCATGGTCGGTCGTTCTCTCCGGGTACTCCTGCTTCTTCCACCACTAAAACTGGTTGCCATGATATTGCTGAAATATTGCTGAAAGTGGCATTAAACACAATAAATAAATCAATCAATCAATTAATCCTTCAGTTTTTTTACAAAGTGTTATCCAAAGCTAAACACATTCCATGTATGTTCTATTATTTTTCAAACTTGTGCTGTAAACAATAGGGTTACACAACAAGCACAGTTCACAGAAGTAAGTGCAAAAGGGCTTTCTGCATTGGTTATACTAAAATAATTATTGTTCAGTGAAAATCATTACTAGGTAGAATCTGTTTGAAAAGAGGAGGAAATAACTGCATAAGGAAGCAGAGAAAACAAGAAAAGAAACATTAAAATAATACTAAAAATAAATATATAAAAATGTGGTCATTGGACACTTTTGGCCCCTTAATATCTTAGAAATGTAAGAGCTACAACAAATTTGTTCAACATTCCAGAAAGGAATCCCCTCCCATGAAATACAACTTAGAAAACACATACAAATAGACTTAAAATAATTAGTGATTTTGGTCCTTGGTCCCTTAAAAGACAGGGGTATTACTTTAATAAGTGATTTAAGAATCACTTAATTAAGTGAATTAAACATTCGCTACTCACAAACTGAAGTGTAACCGCCACGATATAACTGAAATATTGTTGAAAGTGGTGTTAAACACCATAACCCCTAATCACCTACTGAAGTGATCTTGCTGTTTGATCCTTTGATCTTCAAATACAGATTTCATGACTTTCCCAGTATATAACAACATTATCTGTAATTTGCTTATAAAGATTCAAAATTATACAATACCTTTATTCTCATCACCATATATACAACGAATGTAGGACAAAAGTCACAGACAAAAAGTCACAGGACAAAAAGTCAACCTCAAATATTGCAAAAAATAGGACAAAAAGTCACAGGACAAAAAGTCACAATTTTCATTATTTGTTCATTTTCAATTAAAAAAATTAAATCAACCTAAATATTAAATATTATGTTTAATTCCAGAAATATTTTTTTAAGTGTTTTTGCAGAGGTATTTTTCACAGCATTTTATTTTTTATATAAATTTTTTTTAATTTTATTTTTATTATTTTGAAATGTTTTTGGAGATTTTTTTCAAAGATATTTTTGTTTTTGGATGAAGTTGAAAGATTAACCTTTCTACTTGTGTGAGATTTTTTTAACCAATAAAATTGTTACATTTGTGTGTTGTGGCTTTAAAGGAAGACAGTGTATATTTACAATCATTAAAATATCCCTTTTAAAACAACAACTTGATTTCTGAATAAACAAGCAGGATGTACACCTCACCACTAACAAACTTTATCACATAATGTTGTATCGAGTACACCTCACCACTGACAAAATGCCATGAATATTCCAGTATATCACTAAAAGCAATGATGGAATACACATCCAGAGGTCACCATATAGTTTTAACCTAAGCAAAACAGGTTGCATCAAGATCTTATCACTATCAAATGTATCAATTTAACTATCTGCTGTAGAATTTAATGTGGGAAAAGAAATGTCATGAACATACAAGCAAACTTTGTCCTACATTTAAAAATTGAAATTTGTGACTTTTTGTCCTATGTGTATTAAAATAATAATTTGTGACTTTTTGTCCTGTGACTTTTTGTCCTATCAAAATTGTGACTTTTTGTCCTGTGACTTTTTGTCCTGTGACTTTCTGTCCATTTACCTATACAACATGTACATTGTACATATGATTTGATTTGATTTTTGGTGTTTTAATGCCACTTTCAACAATATTTCAGCTATATCATGGCGACCAGTTTTAGTGGTGGAGGAAGCCGGAGTACCCAGAGAGAACCACCGACCATGGGCAAGCAACTGGTAAACTTAGCTTTATCACTTGCGGCTGCGAGTCGAGTGCACCCTTTTTTGTAATTTACAAAGCAGGGCACGAACCCACGCCATATTGGTGATAGGCTTGTACGAGTTATTAGATCCAACGACCTAACTCATTGAGCCACCCGGGGCCGACAACGACCTAACTCATTGAGTCACCCGGGCCCTACAACGCCCTAACTCATTGAGTCACCCGGGCCCTACAACGACCTAACTCATTGAGTCACCCGGGGCCTACAACGACCTAACTCATTGAGTCACCCGGGGCCTACAACGACCTAACTCATTGAGTCACCCGGGGCCTTCAACGACCTAACTCATTGAGTCACCTGGGCCCTACAACGACCTAACTCATTGAGTCACCCGGGGCCCTCATTGTACATAGGTACAGAGTAACATTAGAATATATGTACAATATATACAGTTTCATTTCATTAAGTTTAGTCAGGGGGCTCACTCTTTTTTATTGATAATTTTGATGAATTTACACAAACTTATAAGATTTTGTTTATTTTTTTATGAAATAATCTAAAATATAAAGCATATAATGTTTGTCCTATGCAAATTGTTCTTAATATAAGATTTTCTTTCATTTGCAAAAATGGATTCATTATTTCTTTTGATTATATTTCAATTTCAGTTTTAACTATTGATTAAATATAATAAATATTTCACTAATTTTAATTCTTGTTGTAAATAAAAAGTATACATTTTTATATCAATTTTTTTTCCTGTTTGTTTCATAATTACTGTATGCCTAGATAGATACAATACTATTTATGCATGATATATTATTAATGGCCCATTTATTATAATCAAAAATATATTTTTCTAAATCCATAATTTATAAAGAATCTTTTTAATTTGACAGAATGGAACAGTTAAAAAATAAATCAAATATTTTTCCCTTGGGGGCTAAATACTAAAAAGATCACAGAATAAAAATTATCATAATAACCAATATTTTAAATCAGATTGCATCACTTATGTAATAAATTAACTTCCCAATAATAATCCCAGCCAGAGGTTATAACCTCCTCTTTGACTTGATCCCCCATTGATCATGTACACAAAGTGACAGCCCCTGTCAGTTTCTTGCCCCCTGGGGAGTTCAGATGTGTACTTCCTGTAGATTCTCCTGGGTGATAAGATCTCAAATCAATAGTGTTCCTCCACTAATTACTGATTCTATTAATTACAGGAGGTATTTGTTGTCAATATGGCTATATATTATTATTATTAGCCATTAATGAACAGTGATAAAATTCAACATCTTTTATGTAAATTTTTACACAGATGCTTTATGCGCCAAGAATTGTTTTCTTGAAAAAAATGTTCTTCACCTATAAGGATTCCTTAGTTTAGATAGAATGAAGAATGAGTATTTTTTTGTAATTTTTTTAATTTTTAAATTTTAGAGGAGAAATATACTATTAAACATTTCAAGGCTGTATATCTGAACAAAGTGTCTTGTTTGTCAATTTATGGATGGTGTCAATTGTTTTTTATATGTAGATAGTACTGTTTGTGTTTGTTATTTTAGTACAATCAATATGTGACACTTAAATAAAATAAGTACATCATAGCACTTGAATTTGCTTTCAGATTTAATTATTTGAAATATACAGTAACAGGGATAATAATGTTATTATCATGTTCAATGAAAAAAAAAGTAAAATACATTTCATCGTTGAGATATTGGCTGAGCTCGATTATAATGTAGGGGTTTGGGTTAGATCTTAGGTGTTTAATGCCACTTTCAACAATATTACAGTTATATCATGGTGGTCAGTTTTATTGGCAGAAGAAACCCAAGTACCTGGAGAAAACCACTGATCTGTTGCAAGTCACTGAAACTTTATCAAATAATGTTGTATCGAGAATACCTCATCCCAGGTGAATTCAATCTCACAACTTAGTGGCGATAGGTACTGATTACACAGGTACTGAGACATGCCAAAAGTATTTGGTCACTGTAATTTTTTACTAAATATTTCATATAAAACCACAATTTTTCAAAGCATTATTCCAACGTCAGTTCTTGTTTAATTTTGATGGAAGTTTTAACAAAAGAAGCGAGAACGTACGTAGTTTTCTGTGATTATTTTAAATAGTTTTTTGGAAGCACAGAGTTTAAATATTTATGATTTAAGCACAAACTTAAATTATTTGTCTTCAAATGTACTATCATTGTATTGTATTTTTGACATTCAAAATTTAGTTTTGTGTTTAAATCGAGAACTCATAAAAATTATAGATTATAAAATTATGCTAAAATTAGAGTGTAAAACTACATTTAATTCTGTTTTTGTTGGTAAAAAATCATCAAAATCGAACAAGAGTCGACTTTGGAATAATGTTTTTAAAAATGTGGTTTTATATGAAATATATAGTAAAAAATCAGTGACCGAATACTTTTGGCACGTCTCTGTAGTTGTAAATCCAACTACATTTTTGTACCATATGATGGCCCTTTAATAAAATAAAATATGTCTAGCAATCTTTTAATAAATGAAAACTTTAATTATTTGAGACATTCAGCAGTCCCCCCCTCCTACTTTATTTCTAAACATCCTGTAATGTAAAAAGGAGGGGTTGGGATCCCATTAACTGTCTAATTTTAGACAGGACCTGGATTTACAATGTCATGTGTTGTTGTCTTTTTTGTATTCAAAGGGTTGAGGTGTTAGGTGATTGGTCATTGTATGAATAAAATATGATATGAAAGTCAGAAACACTTCGATCAGCTGATGACCGCTACATCCCCCCTTTTTTACTTTTTAGTCAGGACCTATTTAAAATCGCTACATTCATATTTTCTTTTGTACATTCTGTGAAATTTACCACCAACACGGGATCTCTTGAACATCAAAAAATAACGGCAAAATATGTATCCAAGAACCAGTGACAAGTTCTAAAAAGAAACTTAGAAATATTATGTGATGCTTCTCACGAGATGTGACCTATGACCTTGTCCTTCGTCGCCGACATGTACCGAGTCTTCGGCGGAAGTAGCCGAGCTACGTCTCCTTGCAGACCCTCATACAAGGTAGCCATACTTAATTTACATGACTACAATCTTGAACCATCGTTGATTATTTGACCATCAAAATATCAAAATAATTAGTGAGTATGAAAATTGAACATATGAAGTCTAACAAAAACTATTTTGTTTCAATTTATGTAGGAGACAGAGCTTGGAAACAAGCATCGGAAGGGTCCTTATCCAAGGACTAAACCGCTTCCTTTTCACGTTGAATGAAATGTCGAATGTACCAAAAGTGAAATCACCAACACCACCTCAAATAACTGGACACGCACAACCAAGAAGTGTAACGTATCCTTTTGAATAATACTTTATATATTGCATAATGTAGTTTTGTTGTAGATAAGTTATTTACACATTGATTCGCACGACAACAGATGCCGGCTTTCCGTCGGGTCACGTTTTAACTTTTCCGAGCAACATGTATGAAAAATCCTGGTTTTATATGCATACTTGCATAGTGGGATAATCGTATTGTACTTTAGAATTGTTGATATTAATTTTTAATGGGAATATATTTGACAGTTCGTGATGAAGGCGGGGCTTTAAGAACGAGGAACCACATTCTTTGAGCGTGCACATATCACATGACACCAGTATTGCGACATTCATGGCCGAGATGGAAAAAAAACAAAAGTTAAAGATTACTATTTTTTAATCCTTAGATAGACAAAACTTGGATATTTATATATTTAAATTGGATTTTGTAGTACTGTTTCTATTCCAACTGATTGGAAATAAAAAAAAATTGGATATGACCATGTGGTGATGTGTAATTCTCAAATATTGGATTTATGCCAATATACACAAATTACTGGTAGATACACAATAGTCTTTGTTATTATGATGATACGAACAAAAGTAAAAATGGTATCTGACAAAGGAAGCTGGAGAAAATCAAAATAGACAGATAAAAATGTACAATAACTGGAAAGAAAGTAAGATTAATAGTGTTGAATAGTTTTTTTTTACTGTCATACCAACCAGTAAGTGAATATATTCCTGTGTTTGGTGTCATTAACCTTTTGGATAGGAATTTCCTAAAAGAGATGAGCAGTTTAATTTTCAACCATTTCCTTACCCAAAGGTCTCCATCATTTGTCCATCACATCTAAATTGTATCTTTGATAACCTGTTGTAATTTTTAAATGATATTGATCATTTGAGATGGTTAGCAGTGAGCTTTAACAATGTTAATATATTTTGGATTTTGTAGTTGATGCATATGGGGAGTTGTATGAGTAAAAAGGGTAAGTTTGATTTTATCCCATATCAACATCGGTTCATACTATCAAGAGAGATTGGGTTTTGGCAATAAAATGCTTTACATGTAGCTAAGGGATAGGATGTTGTCTTGTTAATTGATTTTAACCTTTTTTCCTTTTCCTTAACCATAAACAGGCCAAGGGGAACTACCCAAGGTTACAGTAGTTGTAAGTATATCTTGTAATAATATACAATGTTTGTAGAGAATTGGCACTTGGGGTTTTGACATCAACCTCACATTTATGTTATTGTCCAATGGACAGTGTAATCCAGAGTTTTTTTTACATAGTGACATTGTGGTTTTTAGATCAAATCAGTAAACCGCATCGATGATATGCTGAGCATGCTCGGCTCGAGTGCAGTAGATTGTGTGTTCGAGCCTCAATCAGGTCAAACTAAAGACTAAAATTGTTAATTGTTGTTTCTCCGCTAAGCACACAGCATTAAGGAGTAAGAGCAAAAACTGGTTGGCTTGGAATCAGGATAATGTGTCCGCTTGAGGTGGCATGTCTATCCACAGACTGTTGTTTCACTGAGCTAGCACTATAAAAATCCAACTAAGTGTGTTCGTCTAGTATAAAGCGGATCTCGTCATCATTTCATTGAAAATTAACTTCGCCATTATATAGTTGAAAAATTGTTGAATTGGCATTAACACCAACAACAATCGCTCACTCGCTCAAATCTGTATTATAGACTGGTAGGCAGGTACTGAATGAATTATAGAACATGCATATAATAGCAAGATGTTTCTTTTATCTTTTTGAATTTTTAACATCCTGTTTTGGGTAAAAAGTCAGGGTTCGTCATTTCAACCGACCAATCAACTGTCTGTTGAAAAGTACACAACAAAAGCTGTTGTCCTATTGGTCAATATATTTAACTGTCTTGAATATGACTAGACCCTGAAAGATAAATGAAAGTTTTTACCTGCCATGACCCCAAACAGGATGTTGCTACTGTAGATTTAGTAATAGTATACAACAAAGAACAAAATACAACAAATGTAGTTTAAAAAAACATGTTGTCCTATTATGTGTCTTTACGTTTTGAGTTTCGTGTTGTAACTTAGTGGTGTTCCGATGATCGATTATAATCGATAATCAGTTGGTTGGTGTCTTGTCTTAAAAACCAAGCACTCGTGCCCAACAATCTATTTCCGATTAATCGAACAATTCTACTTTCACTTTCCACTTTGATTTTCTGGAAATCTTGTGACATAATTAAGCAGAAAATAAGTTTCATATTTCATCATTTGTGTTAAATATTTTTTTTTATATTTGCAAATGAAATTATATTTCTAACGTCCATTAAAAGTATAATAAATACAGTGAAAACTAAAAAAAAGCATCAAATTTGTAGATTTCTGACCGAAAAGCAAATATGCATTCACGGCTATGACATGGTGCTGCTTGGACTTATAACATGTTTAATTTGGTCAAACAACCTTACAATAAAGTACAAACATGACAAAAAACATATATTAGTATTAGTAATTACATTATATATAAGAGGTATAATGTAAAATTTGCATAAAATAGGTCGTTTTCAACAAAATATCCTTTTTTCGATTATAACTGATAATTAATTATTCATGTGAAACCGATTATCGATTATGAAATTCCTTCCGATTCCCATCACTAGACTGTTGTGATGTCCGTTGCGATTTCTGCATAAAAACGATGTTCGGTTCGTCTGTACCTTCATTTGTTTACAGGAAGGCTTGTGTCTTATTTACATTATTTGTGTTTGTTTACGGATAGTGATGTCCAACACATATTGTGTTGCGATTTTGTTGTTTTTTCTTCTTGTATACCCCTATGTTACCAATTTGTCTGGATTGTCCATTTTTGATTGCCCCTTCAGTATTTATCTAACATTTATTTTTATACAGCTAACATTGATCTAATTTCAATTAGAATCGATGTAATTTTTGAAACAGTGTTCTATTAATTACTTAATAATTACAAAGAAAATGGATGTGATGTTCAAAGTTGATCAATCACTTCTGTGTTTAGTATATATAAATAAGATTAAAAAGTTCAAAGAAAATAAAGAGGAAATGAAAAATATATTTGTCTTGCTACATGTGCAATGTTTTGGAATTTAGAATCAATTTTAGTCATTCATTAGCTAGTCTATCAATCAAAATGCAAGGTTGCTGATCTATCGTTGTTATTTGTTTATTTTAATCAAACTATTCTAATGATCAAGCTAGAATATGAAAATAGACTGGCGCAGTAGTTCACATTAGCACATGTGTTCAGATTAGTCCTATTAATAATTACCTGAAAGTTAATAATGACAAAACAGTTACGTTATCAACAAGTTTCCACCACTGACCATGAATACAAATTAACAGTCACTCCAGCGAGTAAAATTCCAGTTGGGCGATCAAATATTACTTTGCTGATCGCCCAGTTGGTGATTGAAATTTATTCATCACTCCAACTTTCCACTGCTAATGGAGTTTCTAGAACGGCATTAAATTCTGTATTCAATTTTAATAAAATCCCAGATAGTTTTTTTTTACAAATCAGGTCCTATCAGAAAATGAAGAATGAAAGCTTTTTCTTAGAAACTGAAAATTTGAATGAACCAGGGGACCGTTTCACTAAAGGTCGTAAGTTTGTATTAAGAGTTATGACTGTTTCACTATTAATTAGGATTTACGACTTGGGTGTATTTACCATCACTCTTAACTTTGCGATCACTTTTTATTGTAAGTCGTAAATCCTAATTGTTAGTGAAACGATCGTAACTCTTAGTACACTTGCGTCTACCATTAAGACTTGCGATCTTTAGTGAAACGGCTGCCAGAATTGGATATGAATGGTCATTTGCAAAGCTGTTATTATTTATGTGGAAAGGAAATTCAAGATGACTTCCACTGCAAAACTTCAGTGTTTAACATAGGACCCAATTGGAAAATGAATGGAAGCCTTTTTCTTTGATACTACAAATAAAATGGAACCCAAAAGGTAAATGAATGGTCATACGATGAACTCTGTTACAAAGTTAACATTTTTGACATGGATCGTAAATTGACCACCACAGCAAGACAAAGTTTTAACTAAGGATGCTTTGTGGAAAATTATTTATAAATCTGGATCACTTGAAACCTGTAGAAAAAAATCTGCTTGTAAATTGTGCGTTTTCTACATCAATAGAAAATCCAAGATGGCTACCACGGCAGGTCTGTGTAGCAGGTTAGACATATCCACCATCCAACATTTTTCTTTGTCATCAGCATTGGCGTCACACGTTCCCTAATCTGCAACTCCTAAACACTTGTTAGAAAACAAACCAAAAAAACTTCAATGTGGTTCAGAGAGGGTACACATCTCTAATAGAAAACAAACCAAAGAAACTTCAATGTGGTTTAGAGAGGGTACACATCTCTAATAGAAAACAAACCAAAGAAACTTCAGTGTGGTTCAGAGAGGGTACACATCTCTAATAGAAAACAAACCAAAGAAACTTCAATGTGGTTCAGAGGGGGTACACATCTCTAATAGAAAACAAACCAAAGAAACTTCAGTGTGGTTCAGAGAGGGTACACATCTCTAATAGAAAACAAACCAAAGAAACTTCAATGTGGTTCAGAGAGGGTACACATCTCTAATAGAAAACAAACCAAGGAAACTTCATAGATACATGTAATACAAATATTTTTAAGTTACTTCCATGAAAGTCACATTTCTTAATCTTAAGTTGTCAGAAACAACTAACTTAAAACACTTCAATGATACGGAATCGTTGGCTGATTAAAACACGAGAAAGAAAAGCATTATAAATAAACCAGGAAATTAAATATAATGATAATTTTTTTTTATATCTAGCGGAATTTCAATTCACCTGTACAACGTGGATTTCGGTGAAATAAAAATTATGTATGAAAAAAATTTGTCCAAAGGCGATTGAACCAGCCTAAATTCTTGCTGAGGAGGCTGTTTTGGCTGACAGCCGATTCTTAACAAAAACACAGGAAAAAATAGACAGATTATGATATATCATCGGTCTATTGTCATGTCTGATGATAACTCAAGTTTGGTTTGACCATATTTCATTTTTTTTTAAATTGTTTAAGAAATCCTACCGTTAAAGGTCGTGTGTTTCGATTTTGAAAATTTCTCTTAATGCCTTTTGCCATTAAAGAGTAATGCGACTTTTATTTATGAATAAAAAAAAATTATGACAACTTCAGGTCAAATCTCATAGTAATTTTTGTACATTGTAAAGAATGTAAGGTGGCAGGACTCACCACACATAGTAAAAACAGGGCGACTTGACTTAAGGACGAAGTGAGGGAAAATCTGGGAGACTTCTGAAAATCGATCCAAATTTTAACATTTCTTTCCCCACTACTGCATGTTCCCCTACCTTTCACAAAAACGAACATGCTGCACAATGATCTTAAAAAGGATGCAATTAACGAGTTTGGAATAAAATATTGAACACCAAACCCTGTATGGGTCAAATTTCAGGAACATGGTAGCTCCTTTTATGTGAATATTGAAGAAAAAGTATGAATATTGGTGAAAAAAATACGTACTTGAAAAGACTAAAACTTCGCTTTTTGACAGAAATTGGACGATTTCATTGAAACCAAGGCAAAGAAGTCACCCACTTCGCCTGGTTTGGTGAGCCCTGAGGTTGGGATCAAAGAATGTTCTCTTTCAATTTTAATGATTTTCCAGAATTATAAAGCATTGTTGAAATGTTTTTAAAAAGTGATGTTACTGGATATAAAAAAAAATTCTCTTCTATAAAGGGAAAATATATTGTGTCCAACAAACAGGACTAAGAAATCGCAGAACTTGAAACTGTTGATGGTCATACTACCCACAAGTGTCCTCAATTATTTTTGGTTTTTAAAGAAAATCATTCATGTAGACAATCAGGATCCATGAATCACACGCATTTCTGAAAGAATGACCAAATCCTATATTTGTACTGAATTAAATTTTTTTTTCTCACTTAGGGTTGCCAGAAGAACAAATTCAACAGCAACAGCAATCATTTGCAGTCATTCCACAAGGAAACTATTATCAACAGGTAAATATTTTCTCTTTAAATACATACTTTAAGCAACTGTAGACCATGTGACATGTATATTGAATTTTAGTAGAGGAATTCCATATGTTGTACAGCTGTTTTTTGTTGTCTTGAATGGCTCAATATTTAGAGTAAAGGCTAAAGCAAATTGAATATTTCGGTCAATCCGAAGTTCCATGAGACAGTAGAGATAAAGTCCAGTAGATTCTGTGTCGGTCCAATAATTCTGACATTGTCAGAGTCCAAAAAAAATTGAATAACGGTAATTTAATCAGTTACATTTATTTTATGCACATTGACTATATTTAAATATTATGATAGCATTGTATCAACAGCACATATTGTTTGTACATTTACTTGTAATCTAATTTTTGCCTGTATTCTTAACAATTATTTCCAGGGAAGGATACAATTGCTCAGTTCCCTTAACATGGTATATGTCACCCACTGTAGTAGTAATACCAAGATCATGACCGGTAATGATAATCTGGATCTGTCGGTCATAAATAAACGATGATTTTCCTTGTACAGTAATATTTTTTTTGTCCTAGCAGTGACGTTGAATACAAGTATGACTAATTCTGATAGTAATGATTATGTTTCATTTTTCTTTCAGCAATTTATACAACAACAGGCAAACCAACAACAAAACTACCCTCATGATATAGGTAAAAATTTTGGTAATCCACAGTTGGTTCCAGGCCAGGCCCTGGCTCAACAAAACATGTATCAACAGCAGCAGCAAAGACAACCGGCGGTGAGTATATCTACTACAATAACCCAAAATACACAATTTTACTCATCTTGAGCAGTCTGCACCAAAAACTACTAGCCCTCAACTCAAGATCAATCATTTTCTTTGATAGCGTAAAGTAGTAATATGATCTGTTCATATTAATAGTTTATAACTAAATTGTCCAGATAAAAACTTGGTACTTTAACAGTGCTTGTCCAAAAATGTGCAATAAAATTTTTAGGGTAGGTACTAAAAATTAGGGTTAGCAGTTTTTATTGGTTTTGTATTTACCAAATTGTGATCATATGCTACGTAGACAACCATTGCAGATTAAATATATTTTTATAGCCATTTTATCAACCTCCAAATGTACGGCCTCCCCAGCAGAGAATGCCGATGGGACAACCACAGGGACAGCAGATGTATCCTGTGATGTATATGCAACCCAGTCAACCTGGTGGTAACATGAATAATTATGGAGCTCCCATCATTGTTCAGTCAAACCCTGGACAAGTGCCACAGATGATGGTAAGGTTTTTTTTTAATAAAGTTTCAATTTCATTAAAACATTTTTTTAGATGATGGAAGTAAGTATGCAATTTAGCACAGAAAGATTTGAAAAAAAAAGATTGCTTTTATGTCGTATTATTACACTTTGTACGGGAATCGAACAAAAGCCCTGTATAATGAAATAATAATAGAATCTTATTACATTATTTTATATTGATGTTGATATTTAAGATATCTTAAAGATCAAAACTCACTCCTATTAAAAAAAGGAGGAGTGGGGTAATTAACACAAATAAATAAAATACTTTTAAAAACATTTTTTTTCATTGTTATGGTCATTTATGAAGTGTAAATTAAAAAAAAAAAATCTGTTTAATTGTTTAAATAGAAATTAAATCAGGAATTGTTTATATTAATAAACAATTGTTATTACATTTATAACCTTCGAAGTTATTAAAAGTAATGAGTGAGTTATTTTCTCATCCTGTTTGATATACTATAATAATTTTTTTTTAAATAAGACAATTTTATTATTTTATTTTTACTTTCTTTGATGAGGGTTATTATAATTCTTAAACAAATACAGTTGACTCTCGAATTCGATGGGACCATGGAAAAAATTCAATTCAACCGTAGTTCGACTTGAGGAGCTACGAAAATACCGGAAGTGTAGTTTGTTTAATGACGAAATTGGAGCGAAATTTTGAAGAGCTGAAACCAGCATCGCATGTCCCGATTCTTGGAACGATTTTAAACTTATTCGATGTTATTACAACTGTTAATTAAGAGTAACATTTTTTCAAATCTCTCAAAATTGAAAAATTATACATCTTCTTTAATCAAAATTAATTTCCGAAAAATAATTAATACACTTCCGTTGTGTACTTTTCATAATCATTGATGTATGCCGACCCAGGCGCACTTATTATGAATCGATAATTTTTGATTGTACACATCTAACCTGTGTCATAATACCAAGCCATATTATCACTAATTAATTTGACAGATTGTGAAATAAACATGTGAAATAGCCTAAGGTAAAAATGTCAGTCAATGACCGGATGTTTCACTTGTGATCCGATTTTAATCCCAAGGTAATACACATGTTTTGACATGTAAATTCGACTTAACGAATGTAAATGATATGGCTTTCTACATCTCGGGACCAAAACTTTTATTGGAGACAACCGAAATTTCGACTCAACAGGAGTCAAATTGTATATATACAGTCCGACAAAAGTTAAGCACCACCTGACTTGTTTCAATAATATCTTTTCTAATACATGTAATGAACTTATTTCAAATCGGTTTGCTGTTTTCGTTACCTGTACACAC